>JBBPBX010116983.1:0-10019 GCA_038048925.1 Garcialebias charrua
GTCGTAATTACGAGCTTCCGAGCAGTAAAAATCAACTGGAACGCCCCCTCAGGTCGTAATTACAACTCGTGGACTCGGTCTCGCCGCACCATACCCGAGTTCGCCGAGATCATCGTTTCAAAATGGCTGCTCCTCGCATCAACAGTGAGTGAAAGAGTTACTTTTTACTCTTTTTCGCTGTTCTTTGTGGTTTACTCAGCCGTAACTTCACATTAACGCATTCAGGCACTGTAGTTCTTTACAGTAACGACAATGATATGTTTAAACAGCCTCTGTGCGTCGACAACGGCACGCTAAACGGGTGTGAGGCGGCATTGTTGTTGTTTAGCACAGTACTCGTTTTAGCTGTTCAGCGTTCATTGTTTATCATTAACTCAGTAACACATTTCGTACTTTACAGTGATTATTATACAATAAGTCGCCTAATAATTAGAGGGTGTTTCTAAGCGGTTTGTGTTTTCTAAAGAACGTGATTGTTGTCGTGTTGATGATGTAGCTGCGTCGGAGACCTGCAACCTCGTTGTTCTTTGTTCACCTTTACATGTGTTTTTAGCTAGTAAACTAATGTTTTGCACCATAAACTGTTTTTAAAAGGTCTATCAAGATTTATCTTGGCTTGTCAGGGTGGGAATCCAGTTTAACAGAATCAATTATTTTTAGTTTAAAAAAAATGCAAAACTTGAAACCCAAACCATCCTGTCAATCCACAGCTGTGTGTGTCTGTGTGTGTGTGTCTGTGTTGGGGGTGTGTGTGTGTGTGAGAGAGTGAAAATCGACCTTATTTATAATTATTATTGTGGGTTAGTTTTGTGAGTAACTGTCATCTGTGATTTGTTGTTAACCATGTGTATATTTCTTTGCAGTTTATGTCAACATGAAGATGAACATGTTCCTGGACCCGAGCAGACAAACCTGTTTCCCTGGTCCCTTGCATTTTGCCAGCTGCTACTGGAACAGTGTCTTTGTGTCCAACATTACTAAGTAAGATTTTTGTGAAGTTAGTTATTTTGATTTAGTTTTAGCTGGTAGCTCATTTTACTGAGACCTCAGACCTCAAATTGTACCTGTGCCTTGTTGTCATACGTTATTAAAAACAATTTGAAATAACAAATGCACAAATTCTTGTCTTACTTCACAATAAGTGTGGTTTTTCAGTAGAATAAAGGAAAGCAGGTAATGAAAAGAAACTACTTAGAATGAAAGTAAATTCAGTGTAAAAGAGGAACACCTCTGGTATTCAAACACGACAATTTGTCATGATGCACTGCAGTTTTTCATCAATATTTTTGGAAACCGATGTACTTGCAGAGAAACTAGTGCTCTCATGTTCTCATCGGGCAGAGTTTTAAAATTACTACATAGAAATGCTTTATTTAAGCACTGACTTTTAAGCAGGTGTTATTGTTGTGGGAAACTAAGTTTTGCAGCTGGTTTTTGAAGCTGTAAAATGTGTTTACCTATACCAGCTTATGTTTTTGGCGTGGTTTATCCACACAGATATAAATGACAGCGAGAGAGTGGCATGTCAGATAAACACATTTAATCAAAACAGCACTATAACAACACTAGAACATTTTTTGACAAGTTATGACAAGCTAATACAAGTACAGCATCCACACATCACAGTAACGAGTAATTTAGTCATTTTCATCCTGCCTTGGACAGCTGTTTGGGTGATCCTGACACACTGGTGAAGCCCCAATGCAGAGGTTATGCAGAAGGCAGGCTGCCATGATGACAATCATCACCACAGCATCAATTCGTTAGGCCAGGGGATGAAGGTGTGTCCCATTGTGCAAAATGGCCTTCAGTACTTCCATGATGATCCTGTGTGCTGAGGACTGCGAGACATCAAATTTGTCAGACATCTCCCTGAAGCTGTTCTGGTTGGCCATGTACCACAGGAACATCAGGACCTTCTTTTCTACAGGGACTGGTGCTGCACCTTGACAGTGCTCCTTTCTCCTGCAGCTGCATCATTACAGATGTGAACTGGAGACTCAAATTTGTCAGACATCTCCCTGAAGCTGTTCTGGTTGGCCATGTACCACAGGAGCATCAGGACCTTCTTTTCTACAGGGACTCCTTGACAGTGCTCCTTCCTTATGCCTTTCTCCTGCAGCTGCATCATTACAGATGTGAACTGGGTCTTGTTGACTCTGAAATGACGCACAAACTTGTTGTCATCCATGTTCAGCATCACCTCCCATAGTCTTCATGATTATTCCATGTGTCCGTAGGTTTGTGTGTATCAGCAGCATCCTAAAATACAAAGAAATTAAATTGTTTTGTTACTATGGACCATATGAGTCTGAAATAAAGTTTTGATTGATTGAAGTTTAATAACAATTTTAACAATAAACCGTAAAAACGTCTGCTAATGGTTTGAGGTAGTAAAAAGAAAAGAAAAACAATGTTCAGCACTTTCTGACTTTATTTATCTAATGATAACTTCTGTACTGCTGCTATAATCCTAAAAGAGATCGAATTAAAACTATAAAGTAGATGTAAGAGCCTCAAGACCATAATTAACAAAAATAAGCTTATTTATAAATAAATAAAAACTACTGGTTAAAACAACATACCTGGTTAACATTTCAAGAGCCTCAGAATTGCTTTTCAACTTCGCTGCTGGTCTGGAAACCTTTTTATAATCCAACAAAGCAAGAACAACAACAGCTTCGTAGCGGGCGTCCATCTTGTTTTCGTCATCGTGCCGACAAGCTAACTGGAACGCATTTAACTCGGAGATGACGTCATTCCAGGTTGGTAATTTCGACTTCCGATGCAACTGGAACGCAGACTTACTCTGGGTTCATGAGACACGACTCCGGATTGGATCGGCCCCACCCCTACTACCGTTGCATTGTGGAGAATGTAGTGTTGGTGCGTGCAAAACACCAGCGGGCGGCTGTGGCCTGCGGGCCATTTCTAATAGTAATTAAATATCATCCAGGGGGCCATAGATAATTAATTGGTGGGCCGTATCTGGCCCGCGGGCCTTGACTTTGACATATGTGCGTTAGAGGCTCTTAAAGTCTCTTTTCTGTTTGGATGCAGGGCCGAAACAAGAAAAAATATACATTTTCACAAAAAAAGTGGAATAGGTTTAATACTACAGAAAACAGCTTTTCTCCGCAGCATGGATTTGTCCCCTGGGGAGTCACTTTGTCTTATCCTCACCAACAAATGAAACCAACTCACCCTCAAAGCTAATGGACCTGTGCTACTGTCAAAACCTTCCTCAGTGCAACACATAATCCTCTCTTCAGCTGCTGTTTTACCATATGCTGAAGCAAAACAAAGGCAGCAGGTTGCAGTTTGGCAAGAGTGGAACCTAAGGGAAAAAGGAGGAAGTGAAGTTAATAACCTGTCGTCATGAAGACATGGCTCCTGTGGTTTTGTCTGATGGCATCTATTGTGTCTTAGAATCTCATTGTGCAACAGCAGGAACATGCTCATTTGTTTGCGAGGCCCAGCAGCTTCTTTGGTGAAGTTGATTAAAAAGACCTAATGATCCTTTTCAACTTAATGCCTTTATCTTCATGATGCTCGAGGCAAGTCTTGCGTGTTTGTCACTGAGATGTATGTGATTTTAAACTTCAAAGACAAGGGTTTGAAGTTACAAACAGAGGGTTACATAATATTAATTGTGTGATAAGGTCAGAGGATCTGAGCTAAAACTATATTCAGGGCCAGTTTACACGGCGCGTATTTTGAGTGTAACCGCTACTTTCTCTTTGCGACTTTGCTTATCGCCTACACGACGCTGCTGGCCCCCCTCGATGACACCGATACTTTTCTGACCCTGCTCTCAAGGTGGAACTTTTTCGCAGACCCCCCGTTGATAATGTAAACATCTCCCGTGGAGCTTTTGTTTGAACACATGCACGCAGCACGCACGCGCAGACAGCCGGCATTTTAACAATGGCGGTGGACTGGACAGTGGACACACGCACCACTTTCTGAACTATAGCTGATGGAATATATTTTGATTCTCATATTTAATTATTCTACACCTTACCTGCATCTGTGTTGGAAGAGAGCAGCTGCCTGGATCCAGTTGTCTGTTAACGAGGCAGTCGGACATTTCACGTGTCACGCTGCACTATAACATACTAAATGTGCTATATATTAACAGTTTAACAATAATAAACAGTATTTATGTTAGCGTGGGAGATATTTACATTTATCTGAGCTAAATGAAGCTATCTGGACTCGTTACGTCATGCCTAACATGCTGCTGAAAATGAAGACACCAGGTTGATTTTTAATTTATTTATTTATTCAACACCACAAACTCATGTCACAAACACTGAGAATTAAATTGAACACTTTTAAAAACACGTTAACCGAACTTTAATGAACTGGACTCTGTTGTTTTCATCCTGGTGGAAACTGGACCCACATCCGAACCGCCGGTCCGCTTCGTGGAACGACAGCTTCGACCTCGCAGGAAAAAAATAAAAATAAAACCTCAGTTGGTTGTTCTGTGATCGAACTAAACACAAGGAAACATTATTAAGAACATGGTTTACCTTGTAGCGCTGCTGGAAATCAGCTGATTCTCACGGACTAAAGTCAGACATGTTGACTCGGTTCCGGTCCAGTCAGCAACTGGTGCGCAGATGAAGCGGCCCCACTTGGTGTCAAATCTGTTGACTCTTATCCAAATTCCAGCTTTAACTTGTTGACAACAACTTGTAGTAGCTGAACTTTTAGCCAGAGAGGAAAACAGGCTGCCTCGTGTGCTCTGTTTACCTCAGGCAGCAGTGGCACGCATGCGCAGTAGTGAAGGTTCCAAAAATCACAGCGCCATCTAATGGCCCAGCATGGTAACTACAGTAAATTCATGAGTACGGGGGGTGGGGGGGAGAGAGTCGTATCCACAGAATTCGCCCATGTCAACGCAAAACTTTCAACCTAATTAACATACCCAAAAGTTGCGTTTCCCCTACACAGTGTCCGTGTAAACAGGGCCTAAGTCCCTGTTTACACGGCGCATATTTTGAGTCAAACCGCTCCTTTCTCTCAGTGTTTCTACTGATCATTTACACGAGTCCAGTGGCCCCCCTCTTTGAATCCGATGGTTTTTGGACCCAGCTCTCAAAGTGGATGATTTTCACTGACCCCCGTTGATAGCATAAACATCTCCCGCTGAGCTTTTGTTTGAACACATGCGTGCAACACGCACGCGCGGACAGCCGGCATTTCTAACAATGGCGGTGGACTGGACACGCACCACTTTCTGAACTACAGCTGATGGAATACAGTATATTTTGAGTCTCATATTTAATTAATCTACACCTGAATTACCTGCATCTGTGTTGGAAGAGACACAGCTGGATCCAGTTCTTATGTCACTGTTTATTGAGCAGGCGGACATTTCACGTGTCACGCTGCACAATAACATACTAAATGTGCTATATAATAACAGTTTAACAATAATAAACAGTATTTATGTTAGCGTGGGAGATATATATATTTTTCTGAGCTAAATAAAGCTACCTGGACTCATTACGTCATGTCTAACATGCTGCATGTTGAAAAATGAAGACACCAGGTTGATTTTTAATTATTTATTTATTCAACACCACAAACTGTATATCACAAACACAGAATTAAATTGAGCACTTTTCAAAACATGTTAACCGAACTGTTATGAACTGGACTCTGTTGTTTTCATCCTGGTGGACACTTGACCCACATCCGAACCGGTCCGCTTTGTGGAACGAGAGCTTCCCGACCTCGCAGGAAAAAATAAAAAATAAAACCTCAGTTGGTTGTTCTATGATCGAAGTAAACACAAGGAAACATTATTAAGAACATTGTTTACCTGCAACTCAACTGATTTACACGGACTAAAGTCCGACATCGTCACTCGGTTCCGGTCCACCCAGCAACTGGTGTGCAGCTTGTTAGATGAAGCAGGTCCCACTTGGTGTCAAATCTGTCGACTCTTATCCAAAATCCAGCTTTAACTTGTTAACTTGTTGACAACAACTTGTAGTTAGCTGAACCTTTAGCCCCAGTGGAAAACAGACTGACGCAGCACGCATGCGCATTAGTGAAGGTTCAAAAATTCACAGCACCATCTAATGGCCCGGCATGGTAACTACAGTGAATTCATGAGGGCGGGGGGGAGTCATATCCACAGAATTCGTCTGTGTCAACGCAAATCTTTTTCCTCTAATTAACATACCCCAAACCTCTGTTTCCCCCCACGTGTCCGTGTAAACAGGGCCTTACATACAGTACCTGATGAAGTTAAAAGAAAAGCTAAAGTGGTCTCTCACTTGGCTGCATCTGCTGGAGGTTATTGTTGAGGCAATGTATATTTCTTGCATTCATCATGCGTCATCTGTTCTACTTAATCAATATAGATTTAGACTTTATAATCTGTTCTTCTGTCTGACTATGATTGTAAATTAACTTTTCTATCACTTGTACCATGACCGGTCATTGAGGAACAGAAATAACTATTTTATTATTCTGAAGGTTTGTCATGTTATTAATCAGAGTCCCTGACTCAGATTCACTCCTTCTTTGTCTGAGTAAACCTTTCTATGATCGCTCAGACACGGAGGGGAGGGGTGTGAGGACTAGGATGGAGGTTATTCTATAAAACTAAACATTTCCGTCTGGTAGTGCTGGACAATAATTTGATATCGATATATCTCGCGATATACTTTTATTAAATAACGGTGATATGAATTTTAAGCATATTTTCGATATTTCTGTAGGATTACAGCGCTTCACTGACACTTTTCTTTTTTCTGTTCGGGTTGAAGCGGCTGCTTCAGTTTCAACCCGGACAGAAAAAGCTGCAACACAAATACGTAAGTGCATGGTGACATAGATATTACGCAGCGCTCGAGTCCAGCAGAAGTTAGCGGTAGCAGGCTAAGCTAAGCTATTCTCCAATGCGTGTTAAATTTTTGATTCAAAACGAGTGCCCATGACCATCAGAATATGACTGAACAATGTTTCACAAGCGAAGAGAAAGCAGATGACATCACTGATAAGAGAGGAAAGACTAATTTGTTGTTGTGGAAGTGGTTCGGCTTTCTAAGATATTTTAAACTGCAGGTTCCTTCTGCTGCAGGGAGGTCCTACTACTCGGTCTCTTTATGCTGCAAAACGTGACAGAGAGTCGTTCTAACTAGCGGTGGGAACATCTAACTTGTTTAATCTGAAGAGTTTCCACTCAATAGAATACAGGTAGTCCCCGACTTACGAGCGAGTTCCGTTCCTGCGAGTTGCTCGTAACACGAAAATTCGTAAGTTGGAACACGAAGCACGTGTTCTCGTAAGTCCGGATTTTCGCTCGTAAGTTGGAACATTTATGCTAGCGCTACTACGAACACTCGTTTTTCATCAAAAACGTTCATATTAGTTCATAAACATGGTCGGAAACGTGTTTCCAAACGGTTAGCTAACACACTTTCATCTAAAAACACAAAAAAGTGCTGTATTTTTTACAAATTTACTTCTCTTTCGCCAGCTCGTAAGTCCGGGACCTCGTATGTAAGAGCGCTCGTAAGTCGGGGACTACCTGTATGATGAGAGTCAGAAGATGAAGCACAATAAAGTTTGAGCCAACGTGTCCCTGAAACTACGACGTCCTGAAACAACAGCCCCAGCGCTGCATGTTTTTTAAAATTCATTTATTCAATATAAAACAAATTTCATCAGAAAAAAAAACATTGAATGAAAAAGTGCAGAAAGAAGAAAATAGTCATAATATCTGCCCCTTATTAAAAAAATTACAAAATAACTACAAACAACAACAACCAGACAAAGTGTAACCCAAAGACCCCAATGATGAGTACAATAATTGGACAGAATGTTCTCTCGCCCGGACGCGGGTCACCGGGGCCCCACTCTGGAGCCAGGCCCGGAGGTGGGGCACGTTGGCGAGTGCCTGGTGGCCGGGCTTTTACCCATGGAGCTCAGCCGGGCACAGCCCGAAGAGGAGATATGGGTCCCCCTTACCATGGGCTCACCACCTATGGGAGGTGCCAAAGGGGTCAGGCGCAATGTGGGATGGGTGGTGGCCGAGGGCGGGGACCCTGGCGGTCTGATCCTTGGCTACAGAAGCTGGCCATTGGGACATGGAATGTCACCTCTCTGGTGGGGAAGGAGCCTGAGTTAGTGTGTGAGGTTGAGAAGTTCCGGCTAGAAATAGTCGGACTCACCTCAACACATGGCTCTGGCTCTGGAACCAGTTTCCTTGAGAGGGGTTGGACACTCTTCCACTCTGGAGTTGCCCCTGGTGAGAGGCGCCGAGCAGGAGTGGGCATACTTGTTGCCCCCCATCTTGGTGCCTGTACGTTGGGGTTCACCCCGGTGAACGAGAGGGTAGCCTCCCTTCGCCTACGTGTGGGGGGACGGGCTCTGACTGTTGTTTGTGCCTATGCGCCAAACGGCAGCGCAGATTACCCACCCTTTTTGGAGTCCTTGGAGGGGGTATTGGAGAGTGCGCCTCCTGGGGACTCCCTTGTTCTACTGGGGGACTTCAACGCTCACGTGGGCAATGACAGTGAGACCTGGAGGGGTGTGGTTGGGAGGAACGGCCCCCCTGATCTGAACCCGAGTGGTGTTCTGTTATTGGACTTCTGTGCTCGTCATGGATTGTCCATAACGAACACCATGTTCAGGCATAAGGGTGTACATATGTGCTCTTGGCACCAGGACACCCTAGGTCGCAGTTCGATGATCGACTTTGTTGTCGTCTCATCTGATCTGCGGCCGCATGTCCTGGACACTCGGGTGAAGAGAGGGGCGGAGCTGTCCACTGACCACTACCTGGTGGTGAGTTTGCTCCGATGGTGGGGGAAGATGCCGGTCAGACCTGGCAGACCCAAACGTATTGTGAGGGTCTGCTGGGAACGTCTGGCAGAGTCTCCCGTAAGACGGAGCTTTAACTCCCACCTCCGGGAGAGCTTTGAACACGTTCCGAGGGAGGCGGGGGACATTGAGTCAGAGTGGGCCATGTTCCGCCTCTATTGTCGAGGTAGCTTATCAGAGTTGTGGCCACAAGGTTGTTGGTGCCTGTCGTGGTGGCAACCCTCGAACCCGGTGGTGGACACCGGCGGTGAGGGATGCTGTCATGCTGAAGAAGGAGTCCTATTGGGCCTTTTTGGCCTGTGGGACCCCGGAAGCAGCAGATAGGTACCGACAGTCCAAGCGGCATGCGGCTCGGGTGGTTGCTGAGGCAAAAACTCGGGCGTGGGAGGAGTTCGGAGAGGCCATGGAGAATGACTTCCGTACGGCTTCGAGGCGATTCTGGTCCACCATCCGGCGTCTCAGGGGGGGGAAGCGGTACGCGACCAACACCATTTATGGTGGGGATGGCGTGCTGTTGACCTCAACTCGGGATGTTGTGAGTCGGTGGGCGGAATACTTCGAAGACCTCCTCAATCCTACTGGCACGTCTTCCACTGAGGAAGCGGAGCCTGGGGACTTTGGGTCGGGTTCTCCGATCTCTGGTGCTGAGGTCACCGAGGTGGTTAAAAAGCTCGCGGTGGCAGGGCTCCAGGGGTGGATGAGATTCGCCCTGAGTTCCTTAGGGCTCTGGATGTTGTGGGGTTGTGTTGGCTTACGCGACTCTGCAATATCGCGTGGACATCGGGGGCAGTTCCCTTGGATTGGCAGACTGGGGTGGTGGTTCCCCTATTCAAAAAGGGGGACCGTAGGGTGTGTTCCAACTATAGGGGGATCACACTCTTAAGCCTCCCTGGTAAGGTCTATTCAGGGGTTCTGGAGAGGAGGGTCCGTCGGATAGTCGAACCTCGGATTCAGGAGGAGCAATGTGGTTTTCGTGCTGGTCGTGGAACACTGGACCAGCTCTACACCCTCAGCAGGGTCCTGGAGGGCACGTGGGAGTTTGCCCAACCAGTTTACATGTGCTTTGTGGACTTGGAAAAGGCATTCGACCGCGTCCCTCGGGGGGTTCTGTGGGGGGTACTCCGGGAGTATGGGGTACCAGGCCCATTGATATGGGCTGTTAGGTCCCT
>JBBPBX010116984.1:0-10018 GCA_038048925.1 Garcialebias charrua
ATAATAATAATGATGATAATAATAATACCCTGATGCATGCTAAATATATAATAATATATATATATATATATATATATATATATATATACACAATATAAAAAAACAGCTCGAGCTGTTTCAAAAAACTGACAAAACGTTTAAAACAGAAAAATAAACCAGTGTGAAAATACTTTGTGTAGAAACTGGCAGATGGCAAAGGGAACGTTTGTTGAACGTTCTAAGAACGTTAGGTTAGAACGTTATATCTAGGTTTGTTCAAACGTTAGTCAAAACCTTCAAAGAACGTTCTAAGAACGTTGTGATCTAACAGAACCATGTAAGAACCATACCAGAACGTTAGTTAACGTTCTCTGTTACTTGGGTTATGACTATTATGTACATTTATGAATACTAATGAACTTGTAATAATGCACCTACTCTTTGAGGGTGAACTGGGAAGCTGAAAATTGATGGCATAACATCAGCTCAGTCTGACAATCTGACCAGTTTTGTCAAATTCCTCCTTTTTGAAATGTTCACTGCATAGAACAGATGAATCACTTGCAGTGAATCCATCCCTCCTCAAAGCTATTTCCCACCTCTTCCTCTTCTCTTTATCTTTTGGAAACCTTTAAAACAAAAACGTGATATCTGGGAGTGTGTACACAAAAACATTGTCTGAATGAGGTCCATGTTATTTTATTCATATACTGTGATTTAGTGAGTTCATTGAAGTTATTTTGTACTGGCTGATCTGCACATAACTGTTATAACAAAGCAAAAATAAAAAGGCAACAGTTGAAACTAAGAGCTTGTTGTCTTCTTAAGCAGAAAAACGTTGCACTCACTATTTTTGATCTTATTTAAAAGAACATAAAACTCCAAATTTGATTAACATTTGTTGATAATGATAATTAACCAAAGCTACTGAAATTGTGAGTAGGTCTGTTTGAAACATATTCCTGTCATCAAATCTCAGCTGTCATTGCCAGCTGAACACCGGTAGCTAACATTTGTTGTCATTTTGCTGGTTGGCATAAATACAGTACATTAATATTATATTCACAAAATACTAACAATAATATGTTCATCTTACTTGTGAAAAGTTATCCCCCGGTCCCTGACATCAACAGTTCTTAGATTTAAACACGAATAATCCGAGCAGAGCTGAGGAATCTTCTGTTTTTTGTTTTGTTTTGTTTTTTTATTTATTTTCTTCTTTTTTTTTTTTTTTTTTTTTTTTTATTGAACAAAATGTACAAAACAAACAGGTATTGTAATTAACAAACAGCACCACAAAAACAGTAACAAAGATATGTAAACAAAGTCCGTTGTAAACAAGCAGGACAAATTACATATTATAAACAGAGATACTATTTAAAAACAGAGAAAAAAAATGAAAACTTAGTCAGAGGATTCAGGAAAAAATAATTCGTAATTAGAAAGAAACAAATTAGCTTTTTTGTTATTAACCATTTTAAGGGAGTCAATCAAATATTTTAGCTCTGATTGAAAATGAATAAAATTCGGTATTGAATTAGCAAATTTTTGTTTATGGATAAAAAATTTGGCATATAAAATGATAAAATTGAGTAAATGTTCGAACTTACGATTTTCAGAGTTAGTATAATAGCAAATAATATTTTGGAGATTTAATGTGCATGCAATTTTAGTCGATTGAAAAATGTGAGATTCAAGGTCACTCCAAAATTTCTTGGATATGTCACAAGTAAAAAATAAATGTGATATAGTTTCTGAGTTATTTTTACAAAAAGTACAAGAGTCATTGATATCTGTGAATTTAGCAATGATACAGTTCACGGGATATATGTTGTGTAAAATTTTAAAGTGTACTTCTTTAGCTTTGTTAGAAATACAGAACTTGTGGGGTAAGAGCCAGGCCCTTCTCCAATTTATGTTATCAATTTGAGCTCTCCAATAAAATTTACCTCTGGGAGCCACATATTTTTTCTTATGAAAGCACTGGCGTATGTGTCTATTGTTACATTTTTTATCTGTAAGTTTAATTCCTTCCAGAGTGAGCGTGGGTAGAGTTTTCGTAAACTCACTGTAACATAAGTGACTTTTAACGAGTTGAATTAATTCTTTAGGAATAGCATTGGTTATCATCTTAAATTCTCTGAAAGGAATGGGAAAACCATGGACAGACATAAAGTTCTCATAAGACAACATATTGCCAGCATTATCAAAAAGATTAAGGATGTGGTTGATATCTTTTTTGAACCAGTTAAGAGAAAAAATTGATTTATTCCTAATCAAAATATTGCAGTTATTCCAGAGGAGAGCTTTATGAGGTGAAAAATTGTGGACAAAAGCTAGTTTCCAAGCTAGGAGGGCTTGTTGATGAAATTTGGATAATTTGATGGGTAATTTGTTGGGTAAAAAGTTACATTTCAAAAGAAAAGACAGGCCTCCTATTCGGTTAAATATATGGTTTGGTATGAAAAACCACAATGAATCAGGATTTATAAGACATTTTTTTAACCAGTTAACCTTGAAGGTGTTGATGGTATCAAAATAATCTAGGACTTCAAGACCACCTTCTGCTCTACTGTTTGAGAGTACACCTTTCTTAAGTTTATGAGATTTATTCTTCCAAATGAAATTTAAAAAATTTTTGTTGACTTCTGCAGCTGTAGAATCATTCACAAAAAGAGATAAGGATGGATATACAAAACGAGATAAGCCTTCCGCTTTAGACAGAAGAACTCTACCAAAGACAGACAAGTCTCTTTGAAGCCATGAGTTAAAAATGAATTTAGTTTTAGTTATTCTGTTGGAAAAATTTAAATGCTGCCTGGCAATAAGATTTTTAGTTATAGAAATACCTAGATATTTAACTGTTTCTTTAACTGGAATATTACAGATCGTAGCATCATTGCAATTATGAAGAGGCAGAATTTCACATTTGGACAGATTTAGTTTTAAACCTGACGCATTTGAAAATTGGTCAATCAAGTTAATAGAGTTAGGCAATTGATGTTTATCTTTTAAAAATATGGTTGTGTCATCGGCAAGTTGGGAAATTTTTAATTCTCTTCCAAAAATTGAAATGCCTTCAAATTTTTTATCATTAACTATGTGAATTGACAATAACTCGATGACAATAATAAATAAAAAGGGTGAAATCGGGCAGCCTTGGCGAACACCTCTGTTAATCTGGAATCTTTTAGAAGTGTTCATATTAATTATCACAGAGCTATTAATATCACTATAAAACATATTGACAATATTAATAAATGATTGACCAAAACCAAATGCCCTGAGGGAGTGCAGAAGAAATTTATGCTCAATCGTGTCAAAGGCTTTATAAAAGTCTAGAAACAAAATAAGTGCTTCAGAATTTACCTCACTAGCATAATCAATTAAATCCAAAACTAGTCTAATGTTATTGCTAATATGACGATTTTTCATAAAGCCAGTCTGGGTTTCAGCAATTATAGAATCCAGACTTTTCTTTAGTCTGTTAGCGTACGTTAAGGCCAGAATTTTATAATCAATTGTTAAGAGAGTTATAGGGCGCCAATTCTCAATTATTAAGGGGTCTTTATCGGGTTTTGGAATAAGAGATATGATACCCTGCTTCATTGTAGATGACATCTCCCCATGCTTAATGCATTCTTTATACATACAAAACAACGGGTTTTGAATAAATTCCCAAAAGTGAACGTAAAACTCTACAGATAAACCGTCAATACCTGGTGATTTTCCTTTCTTCATTGAGAATAAAGCATTTTGGATTTCTATCATCGAAAGGGTAGAATCACAGTGAGATTTAAAGTCATTGTCAATTGAAGGTACATTAAGACAAATGTGATTTAGAAAATCAGTGCAATTATCTGCATTAAAGTTAGATTGATAAAGTTTTTCATAAAATTCTGAGATGGATTTATTAATTGAATCTGGATCTGTCGACACCATTCCATCAATATTAAGAGCAATTAAAGATTTCCTTTTTGCATTTCTTTTTTCTAGGGCAAAAAAGTAGCTAGTATTCTTTTCCCCTTCCTCCAGCCATTTAGCTCTAGATCTAATAAATGAACCTTTTGCCACATCTAAATAAAATTGATCCAACTTCAACTGAACTTTTTTCATTTCAAGCTCTTCCTCTGTGGTAAGTTGTTTTGTTTCCATTAAACGGTTAAGTTTGTACATTAGTTCGGTTTCTATTCTGTGTTTTTCATTCTTTAGCTCTTTGCTTCTTTTAATAGCAGCAGATCTGACTTTATATTTGAAAAATTCCCATTTGATCCTGTATTGATCATTTATGCCATCATTGAGGATTTCTTTAACAAGGTTTTTAACTGTATTGTTGAATAACGTATCTTTCAAAAGGGAATTGTTGAATTTCCAATAACCTCTCATGCCACAGTTTTTCTGCAATGCCGCTAATTTCAGATTGATCAATTTATGATCAGATAAAGGGGCGTTAAGATGGCTAATATCTTTAACATATTGTAAGGAAGAGGATGAAATCAAAAATAAATCAATCCTAGATTTCAGGGAATGATTACTATTACACCATGTAAATCCCTCATTAGAGGGGTTATAAAAGCGCCAAACATCAGTCAATGAAAGATTAGAACAAAGTAATGAAATAAGATTATTTTGTATGTTAAAATTCGGTTTAGGAGGATATCTATCAGTTGTATTATTTGGACATTCATTGAAATCACCGCCTAAAATTATAAATGAACCCTGGTATTTCTTTTGGAGATCTTTTATTCTTTCTGTTACGTCATTAAATAATATGCGGTTGGAAGAATGTGAATTAAATCCATATAAATTGCAAATAATAAAGTTAGTATTATCTTGTTTAATTATTAATATTATCCATCTACCATCATCAGAAGGCACTGCTTCTAGAACATCCCCCTTAAATTTGTGTAAAAGAATTAATACCCCTGCTGAATGATTAGTCCCATGACTAAAATAAGCTGTGTTTCCCCATTGTGATTTCCAAAATTTAGTGTCTAATTCACAGGAATGAGTTTCTTGAAGTAAAATTAAATCTGACTCCATTCTTCTGCTAAATAAAAAAACTGCTTTTCTTTTAGTTACGTCCCTAATACCTCTGACATTCAAAGAAATGATGTTAAGAGAATTAAACATGAAAACACAAAAACAAACAAACAAACAAAATTATATACTGTATAAGATGTGCTGAAGATTCACCAAGAACGAGGTGGTGATTAACAACCGTTTAAATTTTGGTTAACATCTTGTAAATTCTTTTTCCTTTTTTTTCTTTAAGCCTTATATTATCACTACATTTAACAATTTAAATTGGAATAATAATAATGAAATGGAACAAATAGGATCTAGTAGCTCTGGAGCGTTGGCAAAAGGAAAAAAGAAAAAAACACAAAGTAGAACAAAGTACTGTAGAATAACTTGACCCTATGTTTTGAAAAAACGAGAAGCATCCTAAAAACCTAAACAGCATTAATGTAAGAAAACTAGCGTATAATAAGAAAATACTAAATTCTGTATGTGAATATAAGATTTCCAGAGTAACAAATAAAAATAGAAGATAGAAAATGCAAGCAATAAATTGCCCTTATGGTAAACTCAAGTCTCAACAATTTGAAAGCATATGAAAAGTATAATAGATCAGGGAATTAAAGTTGGGGTAAAGCATAAGTACAGTATGTCTTTAGGTTACCTCTGGACAGTCAATTTTTTTCCCATTAATAAACACAGACAGGCCGCGGAAAGAAGCCTTCTTCCCTTCATCTCTAGCCTTCTTCACCATGGGCCAGAGTTTCTCTCTGACTTCCTTTTCTTTTGGAGAAAGCACCTCCGTGATCCTCAATCTGTTGTCGAGAAGAAACCTTGAGCCTTTAGCTTCTCTCCACACAGCATCCCGAACTCGTCTCAGTGCGAAGAGGATGATTGTTGATCTTCTGGACTCGTCCTGACGCTGTCTCCCCACGCGGTGCACAAGGTCGATGCCATTATCCAGGACGGTGCGGAGTTTAGGAGCCATTTTGCCAAGGATGTCGACAGTCTTGGATCTTATGTCTTCTCCCTCGACCTCTTTTACTCCGTGGAGCTTCAGAGACCATCTCCGGCTGTAGCGCTGGCAATCATCTATTTCTGTCTTCAGTGCCTTATTTTCTGCTTTTAGTTTCTGAATTTCCTCTTTCACAGTGTCCAGAGACTCTTTTTGTTGGTTAACATCTAGAGTAAGTTGCTGGACTGTTGTTGTAAGCTTCTCCAACTGCACTGAGGTTGATTCAGTTGTTTTTTTAATGGCGGAGACTGTACGGAAAGTTTCATCTTGTTTTTTTGCGAGCTTATGGATAGCTTCCAAAATTTCTGCATTTTCATCCCCACCAAACTTTACCTTTTTTATTGGAGGTTTAAGAGGTGAATCAGGCAGAGGCGTTGCAAGGCACACTTGAGCAGGATTTTGGTTAGTTTCAAACCAGCTGGCATCTTCCATGTGTCCTTCTGCCGACTGGCTCTCCGTTGGGGTGTTTAGCATGTTGCTGCTAGCATGCTCCATAGCAGTAGTCAAGGTTTTCCTGCCTCTTCGTTTACCCATTCAATTTAGCATTCCTTCAGTTTAAGGCAACATATGATGTGCAACCTGACGCAGAAACAGGGTATAACATTGGTTGTATAACCAAGAACCACCTAAATTACCCAACCGCGTGAAAAACACACGTCCGTGTAGGTAGACGCCATCTTGGCTCCTCGGAATCTTCTGTTGTTTCTGTTCAGCAAAGTACGAGGGTGACGTCTTCAAGATGGCCGCCCTAAATCCTGCGCCAGAGCAGGCTATGGGGCATCTAGTGTTATATATGATATCTATGGTTGCCTCCCTCTAGTGGCGTCGATAATTACATTAAATCAAAAATGCCACAGTCTTTATTATTAATTATTAATTCTGGCATTAGGGTAATAATAATAATATTACCATTATTATTATTTTTAATACTAATAATACTACTAATAATAATATTAATAATAATAATCCAAAAAAAACATGCATGTTAGGCTGATTGGTAACTCTAAATTGACCCTGGGTGTGAGTGAGACAGGTCCCTCTTGTAAATGAGTCCCCGTGGCTCAACAAGGCTAGCCTGTATAAATAAAGGTTGAATGAATGAATGAAAAATAATAATAATGTGCCTGTGCAAATTAAAATTCCTTGGAATCTTCTGTAAAACCCCAGATATATTTTTCAGTGAGTACCGTTATCTGTACAGCCAAAATGAATAAAAACTACAAAACTCATGTGCTCTTTACATAAATTGAGCAAAAAATATTCCTCCTCCAGTCAAACATTTTGTCCTCATCTCTCATTATGTCACAATAACAACAACTTTTATGAAGAACTTATTTTTCTTTCGGCTTTTCCCTTTTCAGGAGTCGCCACAGCGAGTCATCCTCCTCCACCTCACTCTGTCCTCTTCATCCTCTGTCCTCACTCCAACTACCTCCATGTCCTCTCTAACTGCATCCATATATCTCCTCTTTGGTTCCTCTGTGTCTTTTTCCTGGCAGCTGCATTTCTAACATCCTTCTACCAATATACCCACTGTCCCTCCTCTGGACATGTCCAAACCATCTCAGTGTGTCCTCTCTAACTTTATCTCCCAGTTGTTCAACATGTGCTGTACCTCTGATGATCTCATTTGGCTTGCATTCATTTTGTAATGCTCCCAAGACTAAACCAGCATTTAGAGCTATTTTCTGTGGCTTGGGATAGGCATTCACTGTCCACAGAACAAGGCAGATCACCACAAAAAAAATTGTGGATTAGGGGTCAATTACTAGCAAACCTTTCTATACCTGACCCTTCATGCGAGCAGGTTTGGATTCTTACTCCATGTATTTAATGTGTTGCTCTCATTATATGCCATTATTATGGTAAACGGTAAATGGAGCTTACTTATATAGCGCCTTCCAGCCCCCTTTGAGGAGCCCCAAAGCGCTTTACAGTACCAGCCATCCACCCATTCATACACACATTCATACACCGGTAGCGGCAGACTGCCATGCAAGGTGCTTTCCAGTCCTACCGGGAGCAACTCGGGGTTAAGTGTCTTGCCCAAGGACACAACGACACATGGTGGGGGGAAGCAGGATTCGAACATCCAACCTTCCGATAGGGAGTCGGCTGCCATTACCACTGTGCCACGGCTGTTGTTAATGTTATTATTGACTTTTTCAGATTGATGATTATCTTTATGGGGTTGACTGGGAAGGACCAACCCCGACCAACAGAGAAGACTCTGTAGTAGTTCCAGACACACCAGAGGATGTCAGAACACAGGTGCACACGCTCCTTCAGGAAAGAATTGACCCTCTGAGCGACAGCGATTGTTTTGGAATGGACATTTGTTTGGAGGCTTTAGAGTTGGCACGTCGCACACTCCCACATTTGTTTTAACTTTTGTCTTGTTATATATTTTCCCTTTTTACCAACAGCATGGACCAATAACATTGGGCTGCACTGTGTTACTGGTGCCAATTTTCCACATATTTGGAGATTGGCCCAGTCCTAAGCGGGTAAAGATTATGTAATGATGGATATTTACATGTGTATTTTGTTTTTCATTATGCTGTCACTATTTATTATTATTATTATTTACCAAAAATTGTCTTCCAAACAGATTTGCACTTTTTGTGCCAGAACCCTCAAATACAGTAACAAGAATATGCAAAGCTCCTTGACTGGCCCATACTTTGTTTGATGGATATGATTTGCACTTTGTTTGTTTCTTAAGTGTAATAGATTTTTTTTTTTTTACTTGCAGCTGTTTTACATTCAACAACTCAAACGTCACACCTGTCCAAGTAGGATCACATGGCAGAACAAGCAGAGACTTTTGGTACAGTCATGCAGTTTTGTATTTTATTACACGTTTCTATGACATAATCTTTTTTTTATTATTTAAGAGGATGGATGGAAGATGGATAAAAGGGTCCACAGTGCTCAGGTGTTTATTCCAGATGCAGACACGACAGTATTTACAACAAAACTTACTTGTTTTCTCATACCTAAAATAAACATTATTTGTTCATTTTCACAAGTGATGGTAGTCCAAGAGCGTGGGCAAAAAAATAATAATAATTAAAAAAAAATACATAACTCACTGGTTTGGTTCATTCATGTCACCATGCTTTTTTCCCCTGCTGTCAGCCAGCAGGCTCAACTGTAACCTGCATGACTTTTAATCCCTTCAGGTTTTTATGTAAAAAATATAATAAATAATTGCATATCTCAATGTCAAATTAAAAGTAAGAGTGATGCAAATAACAACTGAGACCTTTACAAGGGCACACTGTGGGGCAGTGTGTCATCTTTTAGATGTCCTTTTCAGTCGGTCAAAAAGTGTGAATAAGTGTAAAGAGTTGGCAGAGGGGCGGTTCAAGATGGCGGCCTGAGCACATCAACTTTGCGACGCTCTGCACCATTTCTGGAATAGATTTATGAAAAGTTATTTTTGAAGAACTTTACTCTCACTTTGCTTTTTACCATCTTTTACCTACTCCTTGTGGAAGTGAACCTTACCTCTTGAAAGCAATTATGGTGAAAAAACGCGACCGTTCCGTCGTTACCGAAGATGCTAATGCTACAGCCACATGTGCGTTAGCCTCGGGCGACCACGACTATACTCAAGAAGAAGAAAACAGCATGGAGGGCTGCTTCATAGATATCACTAGATACCCCATGGAATGCTCTCGCCTATTGGAGCCGACGAGATTTCAGGCGGCCATCTTGGGGGTGGAGACCGCTCCACTCAGCCTTATATATTTGACAGGCACAATAAAGTATCAGCGCATTTAATCAATCATAACACGCTGAATAGTAATCCCATTGCCACATATTTAAATTTTAGGCATACAGCAAATAAAACTGCATGTATAGAAATGTATAGTTTAGCATATTTAAATAATTTTGGTGGAATACAATACTACTTTAATGTATGTTTAGCAAGACACAACAAAAGATGCAATTTATTCACACACACATTATGTATACATATTCAGATACTGTAAT
>JBBPBX010116985.1:0-10018 GCA_038048925.1 Garcialebias charrua
TTTACAATATTTAATATTTGCACACCTGAAACAATTATAATTTATATTAAATTTAAACATTACTTTGTAAAAATTGCTGATGTAAACATGTTTATTAAATGTTTGTTTAAATTATGCATGCATCTGAGAGAAATGCAATTTCAATCCTGTGTATGTTCTGTACATATTGCAGTTTGGACAATAAAGTTGACTTTTAAATTTGACTTTGATGTATGACTTGGAAATGTATTTATCAATACAGAGGTCTGTAAAGAAAGAAATTGATTACAAAAACTAGTTGTTTATGATTCATTTTATTAACAGTAAGTTAATTCAAAACAACAAAAGTTTCTGTGTCGTGTACACGGGACACCACCTCCAGCTCGTCTGTATGGATGCAGTGGACAGAAGAGAAAGCAGTCCCAACCACCTTCAAGATGCTGCACCTGCCAGCCACAAACAAACACCAGGGTCTCAGCTGTACCAACATTTGCGTGGCTGCTGCATGGGTGCTTGAGTCATCACAGTTCTCTGAAAAAAACATTTGAAAGGATACAGTATTGTTAAATTCATTGCAATTTGTTTGGTTTGCATTGAAAAAATATAATTTCTCATAAATCTTACCAGCTGTGCTCAGTTTTGATTAGCTGACACATAGCTTAAACATATACTGTATAACAAATATATCATACAAGCTTATAGAATGTTTCTAAACACGGATCTTTGGAAAACAAATAAAATATTTTACCACTGTTTAGTGCTCATTTATAGTCAATTCAAAAAACAACGTGTGTTCAGTTCTAGGTTGCATATTAAAATTAAGCCAAAACGTCAAAAAAACGAGGGTAGATGAAATCAATATTTTAAAATAAAATATATTATGAAACGTTACTTTTGTAATGTGCTAAGTAATAAGATGTGGTGAATTAAAGTCACTGCAGCTGGACTACAACTCCGTTGTGATCCAAACAAAGACAAAAACACAACCGTACACCTCATGCCATGCAGCTAAACACAGGTTTTTCATGTGTTCAGAAGCATACGCTTAAGCTGTGTGTGATTAAATACACGCAACAACATTTTAGAACTGTTATTTTAGTACAAGTTTAGGCATTTACTTACTGAAGACGCGACTATCCGCCATTTTGAAATCTAAACTTGGGGAGGGGTGAGAGTTCACCACTAGAGGGGGCGTGAACACAGGACAACCCACAACCTCCTCCCCTGCTTGACTCTCTACACGCCCATTTTGAGAGAAATTTTGAAAATGGCCTGGGGGAGGAGTTACCGTCTCAACCTGGGTTTAGTCTCACTTTAAGTTAAATCTTTGGTGGCGGCTGATAGGCATGTCTGCGAGGAAGAGCATTAAAGCTAGGATTTTTTTTGACTCATCTCGATTACTAAAGGCAATAAACCAATTTCCTTGTTCACCAAATTGCTAGAATCACAAAAAAAAAATAAAAAAAAATAAAAAAACACTGTTGGAAGATTCTCAGTCATCCAGGACATGATAAATCCAAAAAACGTTCAATACAAAAGCAACTGGACTTTATTTGTAACAGAAGACATTTTGCTCCTCGGATGAAGAGCGAAACGTCTTCTGTTACAAATAAAGTCCAGTTGTTTTTGTATTGAACGTTTTTTTAACTGTTGGATTAAGTTATAAAAACAAGGAAATGAAAAAACTGGCTTCTACTACTACTACTACTTCCATTGGCTCCCTGTCAAATTCAGAATAGAATTCAAAATCTTAATTCCGACCTACAAAGCCCTCAACAACCTAGCTCCATCTTATAGTCAAGATTTTATTGTTACATATTTTCCTAACAGAGCACTTCACTCTCAGACTATAGGCTTACTTGTGGTTCCTAGAGTTTCCAAAAGTAGAATGGGAGGAAGATCTTCCAGTTATCAGGCTCCTCTCTTGTGGAACCAACTTCCAGTTTCTGTCCATGAGGCTGACACATTGTCCAGTTTTAAGACTTTTCTTTTTGATAAATCCTATAGTTAGGGTTGGCTTGTTATGCTGCTATAGGTTTAGACTACTGGAGGACAAATTGACCTCATACCTTAAAATGAGTTGTTGCAATTGAATAGTTTTCATTTGATAATATCTTAACGTGATTTTTGACCTGCCATTGTGTATCTGTTCCTTCTTCATGTTCTTCTCAAATCCAGCCGGTCGAAGCAGATGACTTGGTTGTCCTGAGCCTGGTTCTGGTTTCTTCCTCATGAGGGAGTTTTTCCTTTCCACATCGCCTTTAAGCTTGCTCAAAACGAGAGTCTGTGATGAAGTTAAATTCAAAGCAGACTGCTCCTCAGATAAATAATGTTAAATTATTATTTTTTATATATGAATGTTTCTGTTCAGTGCCCTGAGATGACTTCTGTTGTGACTTGGCGCTATATAAATAAACTGAATTGAAATGTATTAACGTTGGAGAAAAAGACAAATGACTTTTTATTAAACCAGAGTTATGCAAATACTTCACTGCATTTGAGTGGATCAGGTAAAAGTGCTGGGAAATGTAATATTTGACTGATATTATGATGCTCAGTAATCTTTAGATTTTTGATACACTTCAACATATTTGCCAAAATAAAAGCAGGATTCTCATATTTTCTGTGAACACTGGCTGGACGTTTGCAGAACAGCAGAAGGTCCTCTATGAATACACAAAGACCTTCAGCTAAATGGAAAATGTCAGGTGATAAATGTTTTTAGTCCACGCTTCTTATCACCATCCACTGTGGTGGTCTGAACTCTATTCAAGGGGAATTTATTTAGAAACAAGTCGTGGCAAAAGGTCTGCACAGGAACAAAGATGGAATAAAATATGAGGTGGGATTCAAAGATTTGCTGGTTTGTTTTAAGATAAAAATGCTAATTTGATCCAGAGCAATATATATGTTGTAGGACACCACTTTGTTTTAAATGAGTTTTTCTACAAGACTCCTTCAGAAAACCAACCTGAAAACATTTCATGCCTGACTGCACAGCTTAAATTGACCCATCGTCTTTTTTTCTCCTGTCCCATTATGAGTCCTCATGCCCCAGATGTTGGTCATTTAGCTCATATGAATGAAGTTTGGTACTAAAAATGGAAAGATCAGCCTTTTAAAGCAAGCATGAATGACTCGCGTTGCATTCAATGACAACTGCAGACTCAGAATTTTCCATCTCCAACCGTAAAAATGAGGAAAACGCAATAAAAGGAGTATTTTGTCAAAGAGAAAAAAGGTACATTTTTAATAGTAATGTCAGAACACACACTCGCACCTTATTGGTCACGTCTGAGGCATGGCACTGCTTTCATGGGTCACACAGAAGTTCAGCATTTAAACATCTGCAGAAGCAACAGAGGCAAACAGCGTTGTAAATATGATCAGCCCTGAAGCCTCATCTTGTTTTAAACAGTGAAACATTTGGTCTAATGTTGACAACTGAAACAAACAACAACAACAAAATAAAACAACAACTCTTAACAGGTTAATTGGATTTTCTGTAAAAATGCAGTGAGACTGCTGAGTGGTGTATGAATTCTGGAATTTGCTGAAGAAGCTTAAACTGGGTTATCAAAGCTAAAATTAAAAAAGCAGAGCGCAGCAAGCTAAAATGAGGAAAAATCTAAAAGCAATAGCAAAAACACTATCTAAAATTAGTAAAAGGTTGCTTAGAAGTTGTATTTGGCTTGCTAAAAGATAACATTAGGAAAAGATTAGCTAAAAGCAGCAAAAGTGGGAGTGGTGGCGCAGTGGTTAGAGACGGTGGGCCTGTGATCGGAAGATCGCCGGTTCAAGCCCCGGAAACATAAAAAAATGTGGGTGGAAAAAGGTGAAACACCCACACCTGCCTCCACCCTCATTCGCCCCACTCTGGGCCCCTGAGCAAGGCCCTTAACCTCCACCATCTGCTCCCTTAACATGTCTCTCTTGAAAATGAGTTCTCGTGGCTCAATGAGACTACCTGGATAAATAAAGGGTAAATGAAAAAAAAAATGAAAAAAGGTTAGCTAAAAGTAGAACTGTAGCTAAAGGAAACATAACTGTAGTTAAAAACAGCAACAGGTTAGCTAAAAGCACCAAAAAATTAGCTAAAAGCAGCTAAAGTTTAACTAGAGGCAAAACTGAAGCTAAAAGCAAAAGAACTGTAGATAAAAATAATAGGTTAGCTAAAAGCAGCAAAAGGTTAGCTAAAATCAGCAAAAGGTTGGCTAAAAGCAGCTAAAGGTTAACTAAAAGAACTGTAGCTAAAAGAAACATAACTGTACCCTTAGCAAAAAGAAGTATACTTAAAGTTCACTTTTTTAAGTATACTTGAGTATAAGTATAAGTATATCAAGTATACTCCACACTTTGTACTTGTAGTATACTACAAGTATACTTATTTAATACCTCTTCGGACTGATCGGGACACTTTTAGTTTATAAAAAGTATACTTTTTGTATACTTCCCTATATACTTCTAGTTTATAATTTAGTTTTCTTAAGTATACTTTAAGTATACAAGTATACTTTTTTATCTATAGTTAAAAAGCTAAAATCTTCCGACCACTTCAGCTGTTTTTAACTACCGTACACAAGACAGGCTCTAGAGCAGTGGTCCCCAAACTACGGCCCGCGGGCCGCATCCGGCCCGCCCCCACATTTGGTCCGGCCCCCAGAACAATAGTAAAAAAAAAAAAAAAAAATTTTTTTTTTTTTTTTTTTTTACAAATGAATACATGTACAGTACTGTACGGTCACCAAGTACTTAGCATATCCTAACACAGTTTTTAAAGATGAAGGAGTAAGTTGAATTGTCTCCCTTTCACATAAATATTATTTTCACACAGAGTGGGAGGAGGAGTATTTTTTTGTTTATTCTAATTCAAAGTCTATTTGCCTCATCTGTAATTCGAGCATCACCTGGCGTGGATGGAGAGTTCTGGAGTCTGCTCTCAGAAGAAAAGTATCCTTACATCCGAAGATGTGCTTTGAACTAGCACTTTTTGGATCTACCTACCTGTGTGAGTCTGCTTTTTCACACATGAAAATCATCAAGTCCAAAAACAGATCCACAATGACTGATGATCATCTGGAGACCTGCCTGCGCCTCCCAACCACCTCATACTGCCCCGCGCCTCCTCCTCTCAGTGTCAGAAGTGCCACTAAGGTAGAGACACATTTATTTTATACAGCTTGCACCAGATGACACCATCCTGCTGCACAGAGCAGCTGCCTAGTTTTGATATTTAGGTTTTATTGAGGTTTGAAATAGTTGTTGGAGATTTGTAAATCTGCACCTTTGTAAGTCACTTTTTGTAAATAGTTAGTGTAAATGAGGGAGTTTTATATTGTTCAGTTCATTGTTTATTCGTTTCTTTAAAAAATATGGTGTGCTTTTCAAATATTGCGTCATTTTACTTTGATAAAATACTTTAATTAAATAAAACTAGCAACACATTACGTTCTGTTTTATTTACTTTAAAGAAGTGAGGAGTAGGGAGATGAAAAATTTTGTTTTTTGATACTGAGACTGGACGAGTAGCTCTCGGCAAACTGCCGACTTCAAAAGTAACTCTTGGTTCAAAAAAGGTTGGGCACCCCTGATTTAGGCACTCCTGCAATCGTCACACTTTTTCCTGTTAAAAACTGACTCCGGCCCCCCACCAGAGAAGGGAAAAGTTATGTGGCCCTCACAGGAAAAAGTTTGGGGACCACTGCTCTAGAGCAATGTGGATATCCTAACTGGGCCTTCCTGAAAGCAGAGAAGAAACCCAAACAGGACTCCAGCCAGCCATCAGGTGAAAAGAAGGAACCCAGACCCAGACCAGTGGTCATTCCGTATGTTGCGGGAGTTTCAGAGACATTGAGACGTTTATTCTCTAAACACAACGTCCCAGTGGCTTTTAAACCCCAAAATACATTACGGCAAAGACTGGTTCATCCCAAAGATCCAGTCCCCCGGCACAAACAGAGTAATATTGTGTATGCTGTTCAGTGTCAGGAGGGCTGTGATCAGTCTTATATCGGGGAAACTAAACAGCCACTGGCCAAAAGGATGGCCCAGCACAGAAGATCAACATCATCAGGTCAGGACTCTGCAGTCTACACTCATCTCCAGGCCAGCGGTCACTCTTTCAGGGATGAAGATGTTCACATCCTTGATAGAGAGGAACGATGGTTTGAGAGAGGAGTAAAGGAGGCCATCAAAAAAGCGTGAATAGCAAACAACCATCCGGGTGCTAACGATCCATTGTTAGGCTGATGGTCCTCCTTGATCATGTGAGCAGCTGGTTTCGGCTGTCAGCAGCAAACTGGTTGATCCACTGTGAGTGGGTGCTATTAGACAGAGCTGAATACAGCACCTCTGACTGAGGAAATCTTTCGGACAAAAGACGAAATGTTTCTACTTTTTTGTTTTGTGTTTTGAATGTCCAGAGGACCAGACTTAGCTTTTTTAGATTTGACTGATCAGCAAACAACAAAGACCTCATTCATATCTGCACCAGAAAAGAGATTGTATCCCGTCTAAGTTCACGGTTATAGAGTGAAACACTGTCATGTACAAGGCCACCGTCTGCACAAACACCGAATCCTTACCTCCTCTGTGGATCCTGGATCAGATCATCTTTCAGTACCGGTAACTGTCTATTTGGGGTTTTCAATTTCTCATCGGGATAACTGCACTTCTCCGAGAAGCTGCTTTTTTCATTCAGGATAGGATTGTAAAGTTTTTGCTCCAGTTCAAGTATAAAAAAAAAAAAAAAAAAGTTAAGCTTAATTTAAAGTTCAAACTTTCAGAAACTTTTATATCTAAACAATAAACACAGACGCTGCTTCTTGCCATTTGAAAGAAGTGCCTGAACGCAGGACAAATAAATCACCTTCTGTTCCTTTTTCCATTCAGACTTACAGCCTTGACCTGCGAGGACTACTCCGGCCGGAAGATCCACTAAGCTGAAACATTTTTTATATCAGCTTTAAACTTGACATAGTTGCAGACAACACAACACAATTTAATGCTGTAAAATGTACGGTGAAATACACTAAACTAAATATTAACCTTTATTACACCATCTTCACAAACACCAACTTCAAAAAACTAGCACCAACTTCAAAAAACTAGCAATGTGTAAAGCTCAAGGGAGAAACAAAACCTACCTTTGAAAATCTTTGTGTGAAAACTACACATACATAAACAGCATATTTTATCTTGGTGAGTTATTTTGATGGAATGGCTGATATCCGATATTTTTCTTTATCGCTGATATCGGCCGATACCGATACCATACCAATAATATTGTGCATCCCTAATTCAAATGTTTATGTAATGCACCTTTCATCAATACCTTTCAGATAAAAAAATAATTATTTTGAGTCTACAGTCAGATAAACATGACAATATTCATGACTTTTGTAATTTTTAATCAATAACTTTACTGACTGTTTAAAAGATCATTCTGTTTTTTTGTAGCTGCTGTAATAGGCAAAAAAAAAAGTTAAATATTCTGAGGGCTAAATGCGAGACAAGGTTTATAATTATAATCCTGAAGTTAAAAAAGTCTGTCCGTCATGGATAACTTTAGAAGCTGCGACGCTGTTTGATTAATGCGTCTCATTAATTATTCCTTACGGGTCCTGAAGCGCTCTCCCTCTAATTCACCTCTATTTTTAACAACACGGGAGGCTTTGAGTGAAAATCGGATACATTTTTGTCCCGTACTAACTCGTGTTTTATTAGAACCTTCTTCTTCTTCTTCTTCTTTCGGCTTTTCCCTCTTCAGGGGTCGCCACAGCAAGTCATCCTCCTCCAACTCACTCTGTCCTCTGCATCCTCTGTCCTCACTCCAACTACCTCCATGTCCTCTCTAACTGCATCCATATATCTCCTCTCTTTGTCTTTTTCCTGGCAGCTGCATTTCTAACATCCTTCTACCAATATACCCACTGTCCCTCCTCTGGACATGTCCAAACCATCTCAGTCTGGCCTCCCTAACTTTATCTCCCAGTTGTTCAACATGTGCTGTACCTCTGATGATCTCATTCCTGATCTTATCCATCCTTGTCACTCCTAAGGAGAACCTCAGCATCTTCATTTCTGCAACTTCCAGTTCTTTCGCCCATCTTTTTGTCAGTGCCACTGTCTCCAGACCATACAACATAGTCTCACCACTGTCTTGTAAACTTTTCCTTTGACCTTTGCCGAAACCTTTTTGTCACAAATCACTCCTGAAACTTTTCTCAATCCACTCCATCCTGCCTGGACTCTCTTTTTCACTTCTTTCCCACATTCCCCATTTTCCTGGATAGTGGACCCCAAGTACTTGAAATCCTGCACCTTTGTGACCTCTGCTCCTTGTAGCCTCACTGTTCCACCAGCCTCCCTCTCATTCACACACATGTACTCTGTCTACAGCTGACTTTCATTCCTCTTCTTTCAACTGCATACCTCCACCTGTCTACAGCTGACTTTCATTCCTCTTCTTTCAACTGCATACCTCCACCTCTCCAAGTTCTCTTCCACCTATTCCCTGTTCTCACCACAGATCACAATGTCATCTGCAAACATCATAGTCCATGGGGATTCCTGCCTGACCTCATCTGTTAGTCGGTCCATCACCAGAGCAAACAAGAAGGGGCTCAGAGCCGATCCTTGATGCAATCCCACCTCCACCTTGAAGCTATCTGTCACTCCTACAGCACATCTCACCACTGTCCTGCTGTCTTCATACATGTCCTGTACCAGTCTAACATACTTTTCTGCCACTCCAGATTTCCTCATGCAATACCACACCTCCTCTCTTGGCACCCTGTCATATGCTTTTTCTAAATCCACAAACACACAATGGAGTTCTTTCTGACCCTCTCTGTACTTCTCTATCAACATCCTCAAAGCAAAGATGGCATCTGTGGTGCTCTTTCTTGGCATGAAACCATACTGCTGCTCACAGATAGTCACCTCTTGTCTAAGCCTTCCTTCCACAATTCTCTCCCAGATCTTCATCGTGTGACTCATCAACTTAATTCCCCTGTAGTTGCTACAACTCTGTACATCACCCTTGTTCTTAAAAATGGGAACCAGCACACTTCTTCTCCATTCTTCAGGCATTTTCTCACCCTCAAATATTCCATTAAATATTTGAGTCAAAAACCTCACTGCCATCTCTCCAAGACATTTCCAAACCTCCACTGGTATGTCATCAGGTCCTACTGCCTTCCCCTTCTTCATTCTTTTCAGAGCTTTCCGGACTTCACCCTCACTAATCTTTCCCACTTCCTGGTCCACAGTTTCTATGACCTCCACTCTTCTTTCTCTTTCATTCTCTTCATTCATTAGCTCCTCAAAGTAATCCTTCCATCTTCCCATCACACTCTCCTCACTTGTTAGAACATTCCCATTCCCATCTTTAATAAGCCTAACCTGCTGCACATCCTTTCCAGCCTGATCCCTCTGTCTTGCCAATCGGTACAAGTCCTTCTCGCCCTCTTTAGTGTCCAGTCTCCCATACAACTCATTGTACGCCCTCTGCTTTGCCTTAGCTACTTCCTTCTTTGCTCTACGTCCCATCTCCTTATATTCCTGTCTCCTCTCTTCAGTCCTCTCACTGTCATATTTCTTCTTGGCTAATCTCTTTCTTTGAATGGCGTCCTGCACTTCACTATTCCACCACCAGGTTTCCTTATCATCCATTCTCTGTCCAGATGACACACCAAGTACCTTCCTACCTGTCTCTCTAATTACTGTTGCTGTAGTAGCCCAGTCACTTGGAAGCTCTTTCTTACCACCCAGAGCCTTTAACAGCTCGTCTCTGAATTTCTCACAACATTCTTCCTTCTTTAGCTTCCACCATTTGGTCTTCTTCTCTGATTTTACTCTTTTTCTCTTCTTCGCAACAACAGTCATTCTACACACAACCATCCGATGCTGTCTGGCCACGCTCTCCCCTGCTACAACCTTACAGTCTCCAATCTCCCTCAGGTTTCCTCTTCTACACAGAATGTAGTCGACCTGTGTACTCCTTCCTCCACTCTTATAGGTCACTCTATGTTCCTCC
>JBBPBX010116986.1:0-10018 GCA_038048925.1 Garcialebias charrua
TATATATTTAAATATATATATATATATATATATATATACATCTCGATCGTAAGCACCTTTTCAGGAAAAATAGTAACAGCCATCAAACAAATAAATATTAACTTCTTCTTTGTAACACTGAACATGAAATATGAATTTTGAATAGAGGTCATAGAAAAGCAAACTGAAAGAGGCATTTTGAGGTACTTTGACTTGCTCTTTTATACAAAATCTAAAACTGACATATTTATTCTTGATATATTTAGGTATGTGAAAGTAATAAGTATGGCATAATTGTATATTGTTTATAAATACTGTATGCATCTCATTTTCTCTCATTGTTTTTTGACTGCAGGGGCACTTTCTGTTTCTCTTATTGTAATGCACCATGTATGAGCCACACAAATCTTTAAGAGAGAACTAATGTTGACTGGTTTGACCGCAGTACATCAGATAACATTTTACATTTGTGTGTGTGTTTGACAGGACCATCCTACGGACGGAAATTTATGACGGGATACTTTTCATCTATTGGGATACATGCTGGAGAAACCGGTCGGTAAGAGAGGTGCACCAGCCTTACCATCAGTTGTGACATGTGAGTGAATCTGGCAATTATATATTAAACAGTGTAACAACTCAAACACTGCTTTTTATAATAGATTTAAAAAAATATGTATCCACTTCACAGGAACAAACTCACCCACACCCCACTGAACAGAAGAGGATCTGCAGTGGAAGTGGTCTCCAGCTACAAGTACTTGGGTGTACACTGAATGATAACCTCAGCTGGAGCAACAACACCACCAGCCTGATCAAGAAAGGTCATCAGAGACTCTACTTCCTCAGACGGCTGAGACGAGCTGGTCTGAGCAGCCCAGTCCTCACCTCCTTCTACAGGTGTGCAGTGGAGAGCATCCTGTGCTCCAGCATCAACGTGTGGCATGGAGGCTGCACAGCTGCAGAAAGAAAAGCTCTACAGAGAGTGGTGAAGGCTGCACAGAAGATGTTGGAGTCAGTCTCCCCACCATCACAGACATCTACACCTCCAGATGCAGGAAGAGGGCCACCTGCATCATGAAAGACCCCACTCACCCAGCACACTCACTCTTTGCCCCACTCCCTTCAGGACGGAGGTTGAGGAGCATCAAATGTAGAACCACTAGACTGAGGAACAGCTTCTACCCTGAGGCTGTTAGACTCATGAATAAATAACCAGAATAATCACATCATGTTGCTGCTGATCTGTTTCTTGTTGCTGCTGATCTGTTTCTTGTTGCTGCTGTTCTGTTTTATGTTGCTGTGTTCATTGTGCACATCTGCTCACACAGGTGCTGTCTGGAGTAATGGTTTTCTATGATATTAGTGATGCGTGTATTTTTTATTTAGTGTATTTTAACTTGATGTTTTTCTTAGTTCATATCTTAGATGTTATTATTGTTGGATGTAACTGGGACCCTGTTTACATAATCATGTTTCATGTACCACATGTGGTGCAAATGATAATAAAGATTCTCTGACTCTGACTCTATTTCTAAAATCATTTTTTCTCAAATAATGGAAAAAACAGCAGCTGGAAATAATTTTTCTCCAGTCATTTTCAATTTGAACGAGATTTAGCCTACCAGAAAGCCTACACTTATTAGTATTACTATTAGTAATAAAAATTATAAATATATATGATGTGTTGGTGGCTGACTGATAATTTGTATTATTAAAATTTGTAGCTATTTGGCAGGTTACTTGACCAAATCTAGTTTCTGTCAGCGTTTAAAAAAAAAAAACTAGGTTATAACACCCCACACAAGACCAGGTTTACTTTAGGGTTTATATTTATTTATTTATCACCAGGAGTATTAAAATGAGTTATAACCGTGACAAGATAGTGTGGACTCGTTTCACAGAGAGATGCGCCTTGAAGACAAGTGAAAATTACTCTTTTCAACTGTTATGATTATGTTTTGAATTGATTGTTTGAAATTGTTTTGTTTTTGAAAAAAAGGGGCAGACATAATAAGAATTCTTCTTCTTTCTGCCACCTTTCATTTTATGTATTCTTTTTTCACATATTTATGAAATGTTTTTTCGTTATGTTTCAATGTTAAATGAATAAATTTAATTAAAATAAAAAAAGACGGTCGGATCCGCCTCTCGGGTTGCAGCAGCAGTGCGCGCTCCCAACACAGGGGGAACAGATTCTCAACTGCGTCAAGCTGACACCCCACACACGTCAAAAATTAAAGCAAATAGTATGTTCAGCAAAAATAAAATACGCTTGTTGTTTTAATTTGTAGCTCAGATTCTCACGGGGGAACAGAAATTCGCACAGCACCGGGAGTTCATTTCCGGTTCCGCCATAAACTCCCGTGTTCAATTAACAAAATAAAAGCTCGTCTTTGGTTTAACCAAAAACCAAAACGTTCCCCTTTTTTTATGTTTGCAAGTTCTGTTTTTCTAATTTCGTTTTAAAAACAAGAAGTGGGCAGCACGTTGGCACAACTGGTAGAGCTGCTGCCTCTCAGCGAGAAGGTTGCCGGTTCAAATCCCGGTCCGGGGCCTTTCTGGGTGGAGTTTGCATGTTCTCCCCGTGCATGCGTGGGTTTCCTCCGGGTACTCCGGTTTCCTCCCACAGACCAAAAAACATGCTTGTTAGGCTGATTGGTGACTCTAAATTGACCCTAGGTGTGAGTGTGAGAGTGGATGGTTGTTTGGTGTGAGTGAGACAGGTCCCTCTTGTAAATGAGTCCCCGTGACTCAACGAGGCTAGCCTGTATAAATAAAGGTTGAATGAATGAATGAATGAATGAATGAATAACGAAAAAACCGTTTAAAAACCGTTTTTGTAATTTCGTTTTAAAACGAAAAAACCAAATAACCAAAGCTTGTTTGGTTATTTGGTTTTTATTTTGAAACGGAATAACAAAAGAACGAACCATACACGGATTTAGAGAGACACCTTGTGAATCAAAACTTGATTTCACAGAGGATGCTGAAAAAATGAAGGAGCCAAGAATGTACAGAGAAGCAGTAGGAAGTTTGATTTACCTGTCTACATGCACCAGACCTGATTTAAGCTTTATAACAAGCAAATTGTCTCAACATTTTTCTGAACCAACTGAAGAACATTGGACAGCTGTAAAACATGTGTTCAGATACCTTAAAGGTACATTGGAACAAAAACTATGTTTTAGGCAAAACAAGACAGAAAAATTAGGATTAAAAGTGTATTGTGATGCAGATTGGGCATCAGATTCATCAGACAGGCGCAGCACAACAGGATATTGCTGCAGCTTAAGTGAAAACAGTTCACTAATCTCCTGGAAGACGAGAAAACAACAAACTGTTGCATTATCGACATGCGAAGCAGAGTACATGTCCTTAGCAGCAGCTATGCAAGAGTGTGTTTATTTAGAACAGCTGCTGAAAAACATGGACAACTACCAATATGGTAAAACAAAGGTTTTTGAAGATAACCAGCACTCGCTAAAATCTGGTCAAAAGATAGACATACAAACATGTTAATACTGTATAAAGTATAATTTCACAGGAGAAATTGTCAACAAAGGGAAAATATCTTTGACATGTGAAGGGACAAATGTTTATTTTCTTCGTTGTACATATATTAAGGTGAAAAGGTTGATTTGTGTTTGTATTTTTATGAGCCAGGGACATAAGAGCGAGTGGGGGTGTTGAGCTATGTTAATTTACGCTCTTATGCTCTTATTGTGAAGAGCAGGAATTCTATTTCTGGTTTCCTCCGTGAGGGACTTCCCCCCCTTTTTCTTCTTCTATTAGTGTACGAGTAGTGGTCTTCGTGTGAATAAATATGGCGTGTTCTGCCTAAAGAAAGAACCGAGCATCCTGCTTATTTTCCATCCCTGGGACGCCAGAAGCGCTGCGAACAACTCGCATCCCTTAACAGTTTGTTAAGAACTGATTACAAATCAGCTTATTTTACACGTGCGTAGCAAGGATTTTCTGACGGGCGATCGGTTAAAAGATAGAGTGGACCTACAAAATGCAAGTTGCCTAGTAGCTCAATTGGTTAAGCGTCCAGCGGTTGGTGCGCAGATACTTTTCTCGAAGCTGGTTCGAATCTCACTTGGTACGGTTAAAACTTATTTTACGTTTGTCTTTTATTGGATAAAAAAATGAGGACTGAGATTAAAAAGAAGGAGTTTGTGAAACTCCTTTTTTTATCCAATAAAAGACAAACGTAAAATAAGTTTTAACCGTACCGAGTGAGATTCGAACCAGCTTCGAGAAAAAGCTCTCTGCGCCAACCGCTGGACGCTTAACCAATTGAGCCACTAGACAACTTGCGTTTTGTAGGTCCACTCTGTCTTTTAACCGATCGCCCCTCAGACAATCCTTGCTACGCATGTGTAAAATAAGTTGATTTGTAATCAGTTATTAACAGTAAACTCAGAAACACTAATATATATGTAGCTGCCATCAAGGGCAGATCTCATTTTATGCATTATTCAATATTCAGTTAAAGAGAGCAATAAATATTAGTGTTTAATATAAAACATTTAATAATCGATAAGTAACAACTTTCAGTAATTTATGTTGTTAAGGTTCATTTTTTCTGTTAAAATGCATTAAAATGTATGGGGGAACGTATCTTTTGTTCCGCATGCCACGTTGTTTCCCTTGGAGTAAGATTGATTGACACAGTTGCCATGGAAACCGTTAGAGAACCGTTACTGCAGAAGAGACTACTACAAGAAGTTCCCCCTGAAGACAAAGGGGTGTTTTACGTTTCTTTTTGTAAGAAGAAGCTGTAGAAAATCGTCTTTATTCCTCTGGAGTTAATGTGGCCAATGAGGTACGATTTATTGTTTTATTTGTGTCTTTTACAGTACAGTATTTGTCTTTTATTTCTGTAAATCTTTATTTGCCGTGAACTAATTTAGGTCTGTGTTTCTTTTTAGTTCTGACGGCATTTTTGGGGCATTGTAAGTCACGTTTGTCTACAATAAATGTCTGTTAAAACCCAAGAACAACGTTGATCCATAATTGAACTCGAGAGGAGTAACAGTCAGAACTCAGCCTTTCCTGCTGCTCCGTGCTACAGTCAGAACTCAACCTTTCCTGCCGCTCCGTGCTACAGTCAGAACTCACGCCTGGTCGTGTCGCAGTCAGAAGTCAAGCCTGCGCGTCCACAGTGAGAAGTAACGGTTGAGAAGTCAACGGCTGAGTACGTGCGTCACTCAACCTGCTGCTGGAATCAGAGAACGCCTGCGTGCTGGAGTCCAGGAGCAGAGAGGAGCAGAGAGGAGCAGAGAGGAGGAGGGAAGCCCCCGCTGCAGCTGGAGCCGACAAGGAGCACTCGCTGAACGGTGACGTCACTCTCTGCGATCAAAGGAAAACGCTGCACGGATCACCCGAAGGAGGCAGCCAGTGTCCAGGAGTTCAGCGTGGTTAATCTACTCAAGTAACACCTTTAAAATAAGTTAATGGTGAACAGTTGAACTAACCTAGCTAACTTTGAAGGGACTCTGTTAAGTGCTTAAAAGGGTAATGTGCTGTGGTAAAAAACACAAGTATAAAGGTTAAGAAATTGTTTGTTGAATTACAGTACAAGTGTTTGACAAATTAAGTGTGAACAAAAGAAGGAAAAGTGTGCATTAAGTTGTATAATTTTTTAGACATTGAAATAATTTTCTGTTTGTAACAAATGAAAGATTACTTATTCTGATTTAAGGTTTATAATACCACACTTAATTTGATCTTTGAAGAAAAATATTTCAGTGTGTAAATATATTCAAAGGGTGGTATTTAAAAGGGAAATTAAACTCACACAACACTTAGGTTCATTTTGAAAAGAAAGGAAGAACAGGGGTTTATTCAAGTTTATAAACACATTACATTAAAGGGTAGTATTTAAGCTAAGTTAAAACTACAAACTTGAATAAAAGGACACTAACGTTAAACTAAATTAATAAGGCCCAAAGTAAACAATGAGCAGTGAGAAGGCTAAAGAAAGATTAAACAAGCTGCAAACTCATTTCAAGTTTAGTTACGACAAATGGAAAACTGTTGCCAAACAGGCTAAAAGAGCTCTTGATGCACCTATTAAAACAAATTTGCATAATCACATTGTTCAAATCCAACATGCTTCAAGAGAAGTGAAGCAAGTTTATGAAGAGCTGCGCAATTATGAAACACCTGATGGAGACACTCGTCGCAGAGTGGACACGTGTGATGAAGTTTCCCAAAAGATTATAAAACAAGCCCAAGAAAGCACGGCTCCAAAAGAAGATGAGAACGATATAGAAAGGAGATCGGTGAGTTGGAGCGAAGCTGGCTCCGTGTTCACTTCAGCAGCCTCCCAAGATGAGAAAGATATAGAAAAGAGATCGGTGAGATGGAGCGAAGCTGGCTCCGTGTTCACCTCAACAGCCTCCCAAAGTTCTAAACAACCAAGAAGTGCACGTTCAAGCTACTCAAGCAAGCTGTCTGTCAAAAGACAAGAAGCAGCAGCAGAACTGGCTGCAATGGAAGCTACTCTAAAGATGATGGAAGAAATGGAGTCTGAAAGAAAGAAACTCGAAGAGCTTGAATTAAAAAACACAGAAAGGCTTGCAAAACAAGAAGCAGAGAACGCCGAAACTCAAAGAGTTTTAGAGCAAAGGAGAAGAGAGCTTGAACGTTTAGAAACTGTAAAACAAATGAACGCTGCCAAAGCACGGCTGAAAGTGTATGAGCAAGAATGCAACTCAGATGATGAAATATCAGGGCTTCTGCATGGCACGAGCAAACCAAGAAGGATCACATCAAATCCAATAAGCCAGCCTGAACCAAAGCTTGCATCTTCAAACCTCAATCCAAGTGCACAACCATTTATTAGGTCACAAGTCACCTCAAGTCAGCAACCTAGTTATGCCACACAAGAAGATGGAATAACGGTACTAGCTAAGGTTTTAGCAGAGTCCATTAACGTTAGCCGTCTACCAGTTCCAGAACCCGCTGTTTTCAGTGGTGATCCTATCAAGTACAAGGACTGGAAAATTTCATTTCAAATGCTTATTGAAAGAAAGAACATCCCAGTAAGTGAAAAGATTTACTATCTTCGAAAGTATGTTGGTGGTCCCGCAAGAAAGGCTATCGAAGGTTACTTCCTGCTGGAAACAGATTTGGCATACCACACAGCTTGGAACACTCTGGAGGAAAGATATGGAAGTTCATTTATGATCGCCAAAGCCTTCAGAGATAAGCTTTCATCATGGCCGAAAATTGGACCAAGGGACAGTACTGAACTAAGAGAGTTCTCAGACTTTCTCAGGAGCTGTGAAGCAGCAATGTCTCAGATAACAAGTCTTGAAGTTCTAAATGACTGTAGTGAGAACCAGAGAATGCTCAGCAAGCTTCCTGATTGGCTTACAGCAAGATGGAATAGAAAAGTCATTCAGATTGAAGAGGAGTATGGTTCATTTCCAACATTTAGCAACTTTGTTGACTTCATCACAAGAGAGGCCAAGATAGCGTGCAACCCAGTGACATCACTACATGCACTTAAAGCAAATGACTCAGAGAAGCTGAAACCCTTAAAGGCTCAAAGTGTTGGAGCAAAGGTGTTTGCAAGCAGCTCAGAAGAGAAAACAGAAACAAACAAATGTGTATTCTGTGAAAAATTAAATCATAGCATTCACACATGTCGAAAGTTTATGGAAAATACGCTAGTTGAAAGAGTGGAGTTTGTGAAGCTAAAAGGACTGTGTTTTGGATGTCTCAGCTTTGGACACCTGTCCAAGAAATGTGAAAGAAGGAATATCTGTAACACCTGCAAGGGAAAACACCCAACGTGCCTACATGAAGAACGAGACAAAGAATTCAAAAGAAATAAGGACAGAGATAAAGAACAAAGAGAAATTAAAGGGATGAAAGAAGCCAGGGAAACCAAACAAACCAAAGAACAAAGTAAAGAAACTTTAAGTGAGGCAATCTCAAACCGTGTGATCCAAGGTGACAAGAGTGATCTCACATCTACAGTGATTCCAGTTTGGTTATCCACAGTAAGCAACCCAGAACAAGAAATGCTAGTATACGCCCTTCTGGACACTCAGAGCGACACTACATTTGTTTTGCAAGAAAAGGCAGACGTTCTGGATACAGAAAAGAGAGATGTACAGTTAAAGCTCTCTACATTGTCATCCAAAGAGGAAGTTGTTCCAAGTCAAAGGATCTCAGGGCTACAAATCAGAGGTTTCTACTCATCAAAGAAAATCTCCCTTCCTACTACATACACAAGAGAGTTCATCCCTGCCAATTTAAACCATATTCCAACACCCAAGACAGCGAGAGCATGGCCACATTTGGAGCACCTCGCTGATGAAATAGCACCTCTGATTGAATGCGATGTTGGTTTGCTGATAGGTTATAACTGTTCACAAGCACTGGTACCTAGAGCAGTTGTGTCAGGAAAAGACAATGAGCCTTTTGGCCAAAAGACAGATCTCGGCTGGACAATAGTTGGAGGTGTTGATCCTTGTGTGAACTATGGAGACATTATTGGATGCAGTCACAGGAGTATTGTCAAAGAAGTGCACTACGTTTGTCGCACCCAAGTCAAAGAAGTTGTCACACCATCAGATGTGATCAAAGTGATTGAGGCTGATTTCAATGAAAAGAAAGTGGAAGATTCTCACCTCTCTCAAGAGGATTTACGCTTCATTTCAACAAGTTTTCTCGGGCAAGAAGAGCTTCCCAATAAAGAGGCTAAGGTGGGAGAACTTCAATCAGAGGACCCCAAAGTATGCAAAGTAGTTGTACACCATACGTCGTCAAGGGTGGATTCTCTGGCAGAACGTTTTGTGAAATTCTCCAGCTGGTCAAAACTAGTCAAGGCTATTGCAAGACTTATGAGATTTGGAAGAGAGTTTAAGCAGAAGCAAAGAAAAACCCATGAAGCCACAAGTCTTGAAGAAAGACAAGAAGCTGAACTTAAAATCATAACCATGGTACAAGGGTCAGTCTTCTCGAAAGAAATCAAGGAACTTCAGTCCCGAAAAGAGTTAACTGAAGACAAGACAAACAGACTCTATCGACTCAATCCCTTCCTGGACCACAAAGGCATCTTCCGAGTGGGAGGTAGATTAGAGCAAGCTACGTTACATCCACACGTCAAGTATCCAGCTATTTTACCAAAGACCAGCCACGTCACAAGGTTGCTGATCGATCACTATCATCAACGAGAAAATGAGCTAAGAGCAAACAGCATTTGGATAGTTGGATGTAGTCGAGCAGTAGGCTCATATATCTACAACTGTGTGAAATGCAGGAAATTCAGACGTGAGACTACAGCAAAAACTAAATGGCAAAGAACAAGGAGAAATGCTAAGGTCAACGACACAGTGATTGTGCAAGATGACACAGCACCTAGAAACAAGTGGAAACTCGCTAAGGTCACAGCGGTGTATCCAAGTGAAGATGGATGTGTTCGCAAGGTGCAGCAGTTGATCAGTGACTCTGTATTAGATTGTCATGGAAAGAGACTCACTAAACAAGTACATTTGGACAGGCCTATTCATAAGACAGTTACACTGCTAGAGGCAGAATAGACCCACTCACAAGTTCATAATAGAGTTATAATAGAAATCACAAGTGATTTGGTGGGAGTGTAGCTGCCATCAAGGGCAGATCTCATTTTATGCATTATTCAATATTCAGTTAAAGAGAGCAATAAATATTAGTGTTTAATATAAAACATTTAATAATCGATAAGTAACAACTTTCAGTAATTTATGTTGTTAAGGTTCATTTTTTCTGTTAAAATGCATTAAAATGTATGGGGGAACGTATCTTTTGTTCCGCATGCCACGTTGTTTCCCTTGGAGTAAGATTGATTGACACAGTTGCCATGGAAACCGTTAGAGAACCGTTACTGCAGAAGAGACTACTACAAGAAGTTCCCCCTGAAGACAAAGGGGTGTTTTACGTTTCTTTTTGTAAGAAGAAGCTGTAGAAAATCGTCTTTATTCCTCTGGAGTTAATGTGGCCAATGAGGTACGATTTATTGTTTTATTTGTGTCTT
>JBBPBX010116987.1:0-10018 GCA_038048925.1 Garcialebias charrua
ATTTCCTGTGAAAATGCAGTGGGAAAGCTCATTGCAGAAGAGCTTTGTGAAAAATAGATTCAATTACCGTATTTTTCGGAGTATAGGTTGCACCTTCTTATAATTTTTTCATGGCCTGCGACCTATACTCAGGTGCGACCTATATATGGCTTTTTATCACTTTCGGCAAAACAAATTTTAAAATCCAGCTCATTTCACAATTACGTTCATTTATTAAGGAAAAGTTCAGCTCAGACATATATTTGCTATAATTTTTATCAAACAAATAATTGTTTTTAAGTGTTAATCTTCTTAAAAGCCTTGCTGTGCACTCCTGTGGCAGACATTTGCAGCAGAGCTAAACGTAGGTGCGACCTATCTAGGGATTTGTCCAATCTATTGGTAATAATTGGACAATGCGACCTGCAACCTATACTCCGAAAAATACGGTAGCTATTTAAAAAACCATGCTGAAACTTAGCTGAAAATGTAGAACAAGTGCAAATTAGCAGGAGAAAGCAGAAAAATTACAAACGTTGAAATGAGTGCAAAAAATGTGGAATTAGCAGAAAAAGCTAATATTAGCGTTAAAACAGCTAAATAGTAGCTGAAATAACTTAAACGAGCCGAAATAAGCTAAATAGAGCATAATAAGTTGAAATTAGCATAAAAAGTTTAGTTAGACTGCAAGTAGCAGAAACTACCATGAAAAACTTGAATGTATCTCAAAACAGCTGAAATTAGCTAAAATATGCGCACACAAAAAAGCTAGCTGAAAAGGTTGCTAAAAATAGCATAAGAAAGTAGAAAGAACATGTGTTTGCCCGGTTAGGCTGGAAGAAGAAGAAATTAGCAGAAAGAAGTTAGAATCACAAAAATTTTGCAGTTAGCAGAAATAATCTGAAAGGAGCATAAAAAGGTTACATGAAAAAAATAAAAACCCAGCTGAAATGAGCTAAAATATGCTAAAAAGAAATACATTTTTAAAAAGTTAGCTGAAAAGGTAGCATAAGAAAGTAGAAAGAACACATGTTCGCCCAATTAGGCTGGAAGAAGAAGAAATTAGCACAAAAAAGTGGAAATCACCTGAAAAAAGCTCAAATTAGCATAAAACCATCTGAAACGTAGCTAAAAAAAAATGAGAAAGAAGCTTAAATTACCAGAAGGAAGTTGAAAAAGCAGATTTTTTTTCTGTATTAGGCTGGATGGAGTTTAATGAGCGCAACAAAAGTGTCATTAGCTGAAAAAGCTAAAATGACCATAAAAACAGGTGACATGACAGAACAAGCTGAAACTTGCAGAAGTTGAAAGAAGCATAACAAGCTGAAAAATTAGCAGAAAGAAGTTAGAAGCACAAAAATGTTGTAGTTAGCAGAAATAACCGGATGGGAGCATAAAAAGGCTGAAAGAAAAACAGCTAAACCTGAAAGTAGCTGCAAAAAAGGTTCACTTTGCACAAGGAAGCTGAACGCAGCTGAAGCAGAACAACAGATCTAAAGATTTGAAGGATGTAAAATGAGTTCATTTTCTAAGAGAAAAAAGTGGCAAAAAAGAATAAATGTTTCAAAAAGCTAAAGTTGCACCAATACCAAAAATAGCATCCTTCTCCTGAAAGGGCTTTGATATGATTACCGTATTTTCCGCCTGATAAATCTCACCTTTCTATAAGTCGCTTTGTCCAATTATTGGCAATAAATTGGAAAAATCCATAAACGTGTCGCACCTTCAGTTAAGTTGCATCTATTATGCGTCACCGCTACGCGACGCGTCAGCGCGTCATTTGCTTTCCTTAATAAATGAACGCAATTGTCAAATCATCTGGATTTTAAAAAGTATTTCGCAATGTGCACGCGCGTGGGTGGACGGGTTTATTTCTTTAAAATTTAGCTAAATAAACGCTTAAAATATATATTTCTTAGCTGACATTATAGCACAAGAGTTCCTGAGCTTAACCTTTCCTTAATAAATTCACGAAATGGTCAAATCAATTGGGTTTAAATTGTTTTGCTTTGACGTCTTCCAAACCGTCGCGTGCGCTGCGAAAATAAATTATAAATAAATTGAATTTTAGCTCAAATGTCTCATACAGGTAAAAGTTTGTAAATGTCCATGTTGTGATTACTTTCTGTAAGTTTGATAGAAATCTGTTCTATAGTTCATGACTTATTTTGATAAATAGTATCTGGAAAAACAACGAGCCAACAGCTGCATATTTACGAAGCTAAAAGATTGAATTTTATCTCAAACAGTTCCAACAGCTAACAGTTTGTAAATGACCACACAGTAATTACTTTCTGTAAGTTTAAAGAAAATTATTTAGTTATAGCACTTTGAGATTTTCACTAATGAAAAGTGGTTATAAATTAAATTCATTATTATTATTATTATGAGTTATTTACTGTAGTCTCCGGAAAAACAACGGGCTAACAGCTGCATATTTACGAAGCTAAAATATTGAATTTTATCTCAAACAGTTCCAACAGCTAACAGTTTGTAAATTACCACACAGTAATTATTTTCTGTAAGTTTAAAGAAAATCTGTCCAGTAGTTCATGAGTTATTTAGACAAATACTGGTAGTAACCTTTTTGCTAACAAACACAGCTAACATACCTCCAGAGCAGGAGGCCGGGCAGAGACAGAGTCAGTCCGACCAGTGGAGGCTGCCGTCGGACACATGAGGTGGGAACGGTCGTGTGTCCACTTTTAGTGGTCGAAAGTGGTACTGCGCCATTTTTTTGCCAAAATGAAAAACAGTCATATCTGAGCCAAAAATTGGTCTAAAAATATGGGAAAAATCCATAACACGTCTCACCTCTCTATTAGTCGCAGAGCATGCAAATTAGGCAAAAAACTGTGACTTATACTCCGGAAATACGGTAGTTGAAAAAGCACAAACATTGTGGAATGAGAAAGATGCTAAAAAATGTACAGAAGAAAAATGGATCACAACAGTGTGAATGATTCATAAACATTCACACAATTAGTTAAAGATGTACATCCAATGACTTTCAGAGAGTTTCATTAAAATGATTATGTGTCATTTTAATGTGTCTGGACTCTCCCTTAGAGATAGGGTGAGAAGCTCAGTCATCCGGGAGGGACTCGGAGTAGAGCCGCTGCTTCTCCACATCGAGAGGAGCCAGTTGAGGTGGCTCGGGCATCTGGTTAGGATGCCTCCTGGACGCCTCCCTGGTGAGGTGTTCCGGGCATGTCCCACCGGGAGGAGACCCAGAGGAAGACCCAGGACACGCTGGAGGGACTATGTTTCTCGGCTGGCCTGGGAACGCCTTGGGATTCCCCCAGAGGAGCTGCTCCAAGTGGCTGGGGAGAGGGAAGTCTGGGCCTCCCTACTTAGGCTACTACCCCCGCGACCCGACCCCGGATAAGCGGACGAAAATGGATGGATGGATGGATGGATGGATGATTATGTGTCAAACGCAAGGCTCGGGGGCCAAATGTGGCCATTGTTGACATCTTATCTGGCCACCAAAATGGTATTTTAAATGTAAAATACTTTTATCACTAATTTTTTTAAGTAATCTTTGATTATGATGTTAAAAAGTGCAACAGCGAACATCAAATGAGACACACCTTGGGAGATATGGATGATGTGCACAGTTGCATAATATTAAAACATATTTATCTTTGTGTAAATAATTTATGGTTAAGAGTTTGTCCGTCTCGGATATTGACCTGGTTTGACTAAAAGGAGGTTAAGAGATGTGCTGTTTATTGTTTGTTGGTGACTCGATCGTTAATTTAAAAGTTAACATTTGTAAAATAAAATAAAATAAAATAAATAGAAAATTTTCAAAAATTTTAACTTTGCCAAACTGAAACAGCTTTCTTTCTCTAACAGAATGGTGTGGGCAGATAAACCAATATGAAGAAACATATTTGTATGATATCTGTTTAAAAAAAAAAATTTGTTGTTGTTGCTGCCATATTGTGGACTCTATAACTTAAAAAAGCTGTATCTCCAGAAAATAAAGTACCAGTAGATACAAGAAAATAACCCAATATACAAAGAAATACTGACACAATCAGGCCAGAAACGTATGTCCTTACAGTTAATTAACTTTTCTTATGCACTTGTTTCATACAAACCCTTACATTAAAGTGATTAAATCTACTCTTCATGAGCTCAGATATTAGTGCTTAGTGTATTTTTAGTTTATGTTTTTCTTAGTTCATATCTTAGATGTTATTACTGTTTTTCTTTTACATTTTATTGTTGGATATAACTAGGAGCCTGTGTACATCATCTCGTTTCATCACATGTATCACATGTGGTGCGAACGACAATAAAGATTCTCTGACTCTGACTCTCTGACTCTCTGACTCTGACTCATTCATTTTGTGGACTGCTAAATTTAAATAAAGCCTCCCTCTAGATTCACTGATTCTTACATTTTGTTATGAACCTACGCCCTAAACCACGGGGCGACCTCACAGCTTATTACCTGGTAAAGTTAAGATAGAACAAAATACACAACAATGATTTAAAGTAGATGAATGCAATATTAAATCAGCTAAATGCAACTATTTCCTGTAAATAAAATAAAAAAGGCAAACAATTCAAATTTTTATTAAAAGTTTAGGATTTTTTTTTTCTTCCCAGAGTCGTGACTCAGAATAAAAGCTAACTTTTTGTTCAGACTCCTCCCTGTATCATTAGCGTGTTTCTGCTGTGAGGAAGAGAAAATGCAAAAAGCACAGCCTGAATGGCTGCGTGCACTTTTGTTTTTAACATTACAGATGCATCCTAAGCCACAAATTACTTTAATGGGCGGGCATGGGCCTGGTCCTCAGCACATAAAACGACTCGAACTTATGGGGATCCCACATGTTCAGAAACAGATCAGCGGACAGCAGCTGCTTTAATTTATTTTATTTTATTTTTCTCCCAAATGAGATTGAAGACGGGAGAGTTTTACTTTATCATGTGTGAAATTTTGCTAAACTCCGATCCCCACTGTTCCCATCAAACGTTTGTTTTTCACAGACAAACCGCCATCCAGACTGACTCTTAACTTCATTATGACGAACTTTAATCACGCTCCATAGCCTATCCCTCTTCCCATAAAGAATAAAAAAAAGCTTAATTACGGAGGAGGGAAAATGCAGATAATTATAGGACGTGAGATGCTGCAGGCTATGAGATGTTTTCTGATCCTCCATTTTTCTCCATATTCCCAGATTTTTTTTTTCCTCTCAACTTGTTTACAAACAGCTAATTGTTGTTGCTGCTATAAAACATGTTTTTTGGGTTGCTTTTCCCCCCCACTCCCTTCAAAACACATTTTTTAACCACAAAGAATTGATTTTTGTGGAGGCAGCGTTTCAAAAATGGCATTTTAGTTCTCTCTTCCACTCCTCTTTGGGGGGAACTGTAGCGGTAATGGGCCACCTAATTGTACTTCCCTTTTTAGCTAACTTTATCGTTGCCATTTATGTTACGACTTGGAGACTTATTGAAATGATGGGAAATGTCTGCTTTGCTGAGAATTGGACCAAAAAAAAAAAATCACAAATTGAACGTGTCGTTTCATTCAAGTCTACGTGTCGTGCTATATTTGTGTCCAGATGCTGCGTCTTGAACACAGTTACAGGAAGTCACACTCCACTCCCCTGAATAAACTGTTTTTATTTAACTAATTTCATTCAAATCCACTTCCTCCTCAGATGCACATTCTGCGTTGGTCTGTTCTGTAATTATTCTTACCCCCAGGACTGCGTATGGAGCTTTAGAGAAGGGCCTGCAGCAGGTTTTGACCTGAAGTAAACTTCAGAGAGATTTCTTTTTGTGCGGCTGCTCACTTCTGTAAGAAACACCAAGCCAGGGATTCCCCCTCAGCTGCGCAGCAGAAGTGGGCCCTCTTCTTCTCCATAGTCTGTCTGCAGCGAGGTCAGTCTGTCTGCTGCTCTCACGGACGACCACGAGCACAGGAAGCGTTGTCTGAATGCACATACATGCACACACACGTGTCTGAGTTTTCTCGTTGCTGAGTCAGAGAGAAGCATACGTAATCATGGCGACTGTGACGTCCCCCTCGTCTAAATGCTATCTGACCTCATTATAATAGCTGGTCAGGACTAACATGTGGCCTTCTGATGCTCTAGTCCGGGAGAATTACCCAAATGGTGACTTAATAGCAGAGGACTTCACGGGAAAAAATGTCAGCGACTGGTTTTGTGATTTCATAAGTGTCTCATGTTAAACAGCTGAATTCTGTGCAGGTGATAATATCTCTGAGAGTTTCCCTGCATGTTGCAACCTTGAGCACAGAATTCTAATGAATCCAACGTTTAAGAAAGGGAACGTAATCTTAAACACGTAGAAGTCATTTTGGACCTTTTGAACCTTGGATGTATGCAAGATGTCAAAAAAGGCGTTCAATACAGAACAACTGGACTTTATTTGTAGCAAACAAGACGTTTCGCTTCTCATCCGAGGAGCTTTATCAATTAGTGAGGAGACAGTGAGAGGGCGAAGTTATAACAGGATAAGCCATAGACACGCACCTGTTATAACTTCGCCCTCTCACTGTCTCCTCACTAATTGATAAAGCTCCTCGGATGAGAAGCGAAACGTCTTGTTTGCTACAAATAAAGTCCAGTTGTTCTGTATTGAACGCCTTTTTTGATTTTATCATGTCCTGGACGACTGAGAATCTTCACCAGCATATGCAAGATGTCAACAGAAGTTCAAGCGTCAAAGCTTAAAGCCTCATTAGAAAAATGCATGACGCCCGCCACCAGCAAATGTTGAGCTTGTTGTCGTTTTATTCAAAACGGGGAACAAAAACAAGATGCTGAAATATAGCTGATTTTATTCTGACTGTTATTGATTAGTAGGCATCTTTAACAAAATTGACTCCCACCTCTTGCACAGTGACTGCTGGATTTGAGCACCAGTGACTCCCACGACCTGAAAAGGAAGAAGCGGGTAAAGATAAAGAATGGATGGACTCCTAAAGTTAATGTTTTACACCTAATCACTACTTTCTGAACCTTTTATTAAATCATCCATCCATCATCTTTACCCGCTTTCTCCTTTTTGGGTTGCAAAGGTCACTGGGGACCATATCCAGCTGTCATTGTGCGAGAGGCTGGGGACATCCTGGACAGGTCTCTGTCCATCACAGATATAGACAAATAGGACAAACAATAGTTCCTAAGATGTTTTTTGCTGACAAACTAACAGGCTTGACTCCATCAGTTAATAAGTTTAGCAAAGACATAGTGCAATGAGTAGCACATGAATTATGTGTCGTGAACATCTCTCTGCTACTACCAAACAAACTTTTAGTACAATCTCTGTACAGTATAACTAAAATAATTATACAGTACTGTAATCATTTATGGGTTTTCTAAGGTGAGTTGATTGTGGCATCCATAAATATGAGTTGTCTCTAAAAGGTAATCAAAGGTACAATCACTGATTATTTTCTGAAAGTTTCCTTAAATCTGTCCTGGGGTTCTCATTAAGTACCATAATTTCCGGACTATAAGCCGCTACTTTTTTCACAGGCTTTGAACCCCGCGGCTTTTATTATACTGCAGCAAATTTATGGATTTTTTTTCTTTTTGATGAGCTAACGAGCTTCATGCTGCCAAAACATTTAGCCTCGTCACACCCGTGCGTTCACATACCTGCCCAGTACACGTCTCTCTTGGAGGGTGGGTCCTTGTGACTCAATGAACTACCTATATGAATAAAGGTTAAAAAAAAAGAAAAGAAATAAAACCTAACCAGTGAAATTACTGAACAGGTCACCACTCTCTGTTGGGCACAACAAAGTATTTACAGCCACTCGAAATAAGTTTTAGTCGTACATTTAAAGTGGCACTTTGAGCTTGGTGAAGCTTGGATCACTATGGCGAGAAATCGTTTACCAAAACTGGTCACATACGAAGAGTAACTTTTGCTCCAGTCTGCAGTAGATCCTGACTGGAGCAGAGTAAAAAATAAAAATCCTCTATGAGCTATATGTTTCAAAAGGCTGCTTGCTGCGTGATGAAGAGGACAGCACCTCTTCCTCCTGCGCAGTGCACAAGAGGAAGGAGGATTAAAAAAACATTTACTGTATGTTAACAGTACATTTAATTAAAGGTTTTAAAAATATTTCTGTGTAAATATCTCACGTTACAACGTGGATACCCACGATTTAGACGTGTCTTCTATAATTGTACGATTTTTTTTATTTAAATTTTTTTTTGTGGGTGCAGCTTATAGTCGGGTGCGCTCAATAGTCTGGAAATTACGGTATGTTATTCTAACAGAGTTGATTCCAAATAGGTAACGGCAACATTTTATCCTTATATTTTATATACAAGATTATTATTGTTTGAACCGATTGTTCGAAAAAAGGGGCAGATATAATAAGATTTTTTCTTCTTTCTGCTACCTTTCATTTTTTTATATTTTGTACGTTATTTATGGGATTGTTTTGTTTTATGTTTTTTGTAAAAAAAATGAACAAATTTAATAAACATAAACATATTTTATGCATACTGTTAGCACACAACACGTCAAATTTTAGGTGTATTTTTGCAAAATTGTTTTGAGTTTTTGTCCTTTTTGTGTTCCTAAATGTTGGTTGGTTGTGGCAGCCATCTTAAATTGAGCCGATTCAAAAAGTAGATGTACCTGTAGTTATAGATATGCATCTAATAATTACCTTTTTTTTTAAGTTTCTTTAAAGTTCATTCAGTGGTTCATGAGATATGTTGTTAACAGATGAGACACAAACATTGTCGCCCACCTTTCACCTTCCTGCACACTGACCAGTTAATCTCTCTTAACTCTTTAAAAAGAAAGCCAGTTCTGCTAACGCTGCCAGCCTGGCACAAAGTTTGTGTCAGACTGATTTTGAACAACTTTTCCCCTTTAATCAGCGTGGTGACATAAGAGGCAGACGGTAAGCCGCTCATTCAGGCTGTGCAGAGTTTGATTGACCTAATCACCAGGCAGCCAGGCTCTAGCCTACTGATTGGGTTTACAAACGCTCCTTGTCATCGTTGTGTCATTAGCTCGTCGTTAGCTGCGGCCTCCTTGACGTGGAGCAGCGACTTGCCTGGCCTAAACACGGCAATCAGGGGATTAAAGTCTGAAACTCGGTGGACGCCTCGGGCTGTGAGTCAAAGAGAGGAAAATCCTGCATTACCGTGCGTGCTCCACGTGGCCGCAGAGCTTACTGTACACAGGCAACGTCACTGCTGTTTAGCAACGGAGACGAGGAGAAGAAACATTTGGTCACTTCAGACACACAAAATGTTTCCTGGATTATGTCTAATGCCTCCAAGTGAGTTTGCTTCATCTTAAACTGGGAATCGAGTCCAAAAAGCAGAACATGCAGAATGTTTCGAGCTGTTTGAGAAAAAAAAAGATGATTGACACCCTTATAATCAATCGGGATGATTGATAGTTACTGATCAAAACGTTCGCTTCATGAGGTGTGACAATATTATGTGTTTAAGTGCTTTCCAGAGCTCCTTGGCTTGCAGACTGAGAGCCGCCACGCCCTTGTTTCCTCATGATGAGAAACCCAGAGGACCAGTTGAAGACTTTCCAAGCGCTGTCTCACGTCTGCAGAGGAAAGTGGCACGGACACTTGTCAGGAACCCAGCTCCAATCTGGTTGAACCCTTGCAGCGAGCTCGAGACGGTGACCCTCTGAAGAGGGAAATAAATGCAAATTTAACATTGGTGACTGCTTTGAAGTCCATTTGTCGGTTGAAAGAGCGTGACAGAACCTGAGGTGACCCCATGAGACGAGCTAAAGGAAATAAAATGTTCCAAGAGCTGGAAGCGTGTTTGCATTGGTGTGTTCTCGTGGGGTTACGCCTGAAAACGTGCAAGCAGCGGTGTCCTATTTGAACAAAGAACAGTGTTAACTGAGGTGATTTCCCTCTTAAAACCCTGCTCCTAAAAGTACAGTGGCCCCAAGGTGTAAATGAACAACATAAAGAAAAAAAGGAATTACATTTGGAAAAACACAACAAAAACAACAAAAACACAACATTTGAAAAAAA
>JBBPBX010116988.1:0-10018 GCA_038048925.1 Garcialebias charrua
AGAAATGTTATCCAAGGGAATATATGCTTCCAAAAAGAGGACAGGCAAAACAAGATGAAGACATGAAAAGTAGAGATGAAAGTGTGAGGAACTGATTATGTGTATGGTGTGCACCTATGCTAATGCAAAGGTGGACACCATAAATCAGGGCTATTCAAGTAAATTTCTCAGGGGGGCACAATTACTGAAAGCCAACAGGTCAGGGGCTGGACATACAACAATTATTGCCATTAAGTAAGTTTGTTTTATGATTTAAATTCTAGTTTTATTTAAAAATGAACCCATCGGTCTAGTTTGGCCCCTGGGCTGCCAGTTGAATAGTCCTGCCATAGAATAATCTTCAGCTACACTCATTATTTGAGGAGATTATACAAATACTAGAAAGTTTAATTTTCTCAAATTATTGGGGTGGTGAGTTCACCTATATATATGGTGCCTATATTGGCCATCTTGGATTTAGACGTGGAAACCCAATTTTTGAAAGGAAACTTTCTTACACCTAGATGCAGCCACACACCAAATTGGAAATCAGTACCTCAGACATGAATGCCTCAGTGGAGTTGACGGGGGAGAGGGCAGGCCCCAGAAACCATCTTATCACCAGCAAATTTTAGTTGTTTGTTTGTTTGTTTTTACTATGGGAATGTGGTATTTGTGGGACTCCACTTTGTTTGTGGCTTCTTGGACTGAAGAAGTACTTTGGATGAAGGTTGAAACATGTCAGCAAGAAAGGTCTCTTTTTTGCTGAAATGTCCAGATGACCAGAATGAATATTATTTTTCACTTATTTTTCAAGTTATTATAATCACAGTAAAGACAGATGGACAGAGGGCATTTCCAATTCCCCCTATTCACTCCACTACAGGAGACAAAACACCAGCAAATGTCCATCCATCTGTTATCTTTTCCCACTTCTTCTTTTCTGGGTTGCAGGGATCACTGGTGCCCATATCCAGTGGTCACTGTGCAAGAGGTGGGGGACACCCTGGACAGGTTGCAAGTCAATCACAGAGACACATAGAGACAAACGAGACAAACAGCCATTCACTCTCTCACTCACACCTAGGGACCTCTGACTCTGCACGTTTTATGCGGGTGATTTATAGCCGAACTGAACTGTTGAGAATTGGAGTGGATTTGCCACAGGGAACAGCTGAAATCAGCAACGAACTCAAATCTACGCTCGGCAGGATGCGGATTTTAAAGTCTTCCACCTGGAAGCTACAGCAGAGGTGCTCCGGCTCAAGCTCCGGCGAAAAGAAAAGGAAGCGGTGCTCCCGGCGTCAGAAGCAAGGCTGCCGGGCGGGGATTATGGTGAGACTGAGGGTGGACTCTAAAACTGGGAGACCCCCGATGCCAGCTCTTTTTCTGTCTAACGTCCGTTCGCTGGACAGCAAAATGGATTTGCTTCGTCTGAGAGTGACAACGTCGGAGGAAATGAAGAAGTGCTCTGTGCTTTGCCTCACAGAAACATGGATTTCTAAGGAAACACCAGACTCTGTGTATGAACTGGATGACAGACTCTTTTTCAGAGTGGACCGTTGCACAGAGACTACGGGGAAAGTACGAAATGGTGCTCAAACTGTGCTGTTATTAAAAGCCTTTGCACAGCTGCTATGGAGCTGATCAGAGTGAGGTGTCACCCCATTATCTACCCCGTGACTATTCAGTGATCCTTATCACAGTTATTTACATCGCTCCTGATGCTAATGCTAATGAAGCCCTGAAAGAAATTCATGACTTAATCAGCTCGCTGCAACGTAAATACCCAGAGGGGCTTTGCATTGTTTCAGGTGACTTCAACCACGTGAATTTAAAGGACTGTCTCCCAACCTTTAATCAACACGTATCCATAGCAACACGAGGGAGTAACACCCTCGATCACATTAGCACATGCTCTGAAAATGTATCCATAAAAAAATATGTTAAATCTTACCCCAACACAAAACCCTGGTTAAACAAAGAGGTTCGCACCCTGCTGGCAGCCAGGAACACTGCCTTCAAGTCTGGAGACTCAGAGGAGCTGAGAAAGACCAGGAAAGAGCTGGTTGCTGGCATCAAGAGGGCCAAGGCCACATATGCACAGAGGATCGAGGGACAGTTCACCTCACAAGACCCACGGAGCATGTGGAAGGGCATCAAATGCATAACTGATTATAAAGGCAGGAGCAAACAATGCCCCAAAGACCCATCTCTGCCTGATGCCCTCAACAAGTTTTATGCACGGTTTGAAGACCCAAATAGACCACCCAGCACCAGACTCACCTCATCACCAGATGAAGAGCATCTCAGCGTGACCGCAACAGAAGTGAGGAGTAGTCTCAGAAGGATCAACCCTCATAAAGCAACTGGACCGGACAACATCCCCGGGAAAGTTCTGAAGGAATGTGCGGACCAGCTCTGTGAGGTGCTGGCTGACATCTTCAACACCTCACTTGCTCTGGAAACAGTCCCCACCTGCCTGAAGACCGCCACCATCATCCCAGTCCCAAAAAACTCCACAGTGACTGGTCTGAACGACTATCGGCCGGTGGCCCTCACCCCGATAGTCACAAAATGCTTCGAAAAACTGGTCATGACCCACATCAAAACAACCGTCAACATCAACAAGGACACTCATCAGTATGCTTACCGTGAGAACCGATCAACAGAGGACGCCATCTCTTCCGTGGTCCACACTGCTCTCACCCACCTGGATCAGAAGGACTCCTACGTCCGTATGCTCTTTGTGGACTTCACATCTGCCTTCAACACCATGATCCCCCAAACTCTGATGGACAAACTATCCACACTTGGACTAAGCCCCTCCATTTGTAACTGGGTACTAGACTTCTTAACAAACAGACCTCAGTCCGTGAAGATCCACAACTTCTCCTCCATTGCCCTCAGCACTGGATCTCCTCAAGGATGTGTGTTGAGCCCCCTTCTGTTCACTCTGCTCACATATGATTGTGCAGCTACCCATCCAGGTTGTCATATTGTAAAGTTTGCAGATGATACAGCGGTGGTGGGATGCATCACAAACAATGATGAGTCCAGCTACAGGCAGGAGGTGGAACACCTGGAGAGCTGGTGCAAAGAGAATAACCTTCACATGAATGTGAAGAAGACAAAGGAGATGATTGTGGACTTCAGAAGGAACAAACAAACCCACACCCCACTGAACATAGGTGGATCAGTGGTGGAAGTGGTCTCCAGCTACAAGTACTTGGGGGTACACTTGAATGATAATCTCAGCTGGACCAACAACACCACCAGCCTGATCAAGAAAGGTCATCAGAGACTCTACTTCCTCAGACGGCTGAGACGAGCTGGTCTGAGTAGCCCAGTCCTCACCTCCTTCTACAGGTGTGCAGTGGAGAGCATCCTGTGCTCCAGCATCAACGTGTGGCATGGGGGCTGCACAGTTGCAGAAAGAAAAGCTCTGCAGAGAGTGGTGAAGGCTGCACAGAGGTCTGTTGGAGTCAGTCTCCCCACCATCACAGACATTTACACTTCGAGATGCAGGAAAAGAGCCACCTGCATCATGAAAGACCCCACTCACCCAGCACACACACTCTTTGCCCCACTCCCCTCAGGACGGAGGTTGAGGAGCATCAAATGTAGAACCACTAGACTGAGGAACAGCTTCTACCCTGAGGCTGTTAGACTCATGAATAAATAAATAATAAGAATAATCACTGTGAAATATCACATCATGCTGATGCTGATCTGTTTTCTTGTTGCTGTGTTCATCTGTGACCATCTGCTCATAAAGACTCATGTTCGTGCTGCTGTTTGTAATGACGTTTTTCTATTACTCTAGGGCTTAGTGTATTTCTAGTTGGATGTTTTTCTTAGTTCATATCCTAGATGTTATTACTGTTTTTCTCTTACATTTTGTTGTTGGATGAACTGGGACCCTGTGTACATAATCTCATTTCATCACATGTACCACATGCGGTGCAAATGACAATAAAGACTCTCTGACTCTCTGACTGACAATTTAGAGTTACCAATCCGTCCAACATGTATGATTTGGTTTGTGGGAGGAAACCGTAACAGACGAAGAAAACCCACGCATGTACGGAGAGAACATACAAACTCCATCTTTGGGTGGCAACAAACAGCAAATGACACTGAATATACCTGAATGAAACTTGTTTTCTTGTATTTGCTGCCATCAACACATTAACAAACAAATACATTTTCTTTTCTTTTATATCTGTGATACTTTAAGACTGAGCAGCAGAGCTCATTATGCAAGAGATGTTAAGTGGATGTTCTCATTGCAGATGTTTTATTGAATTAGGTCGCACAGGCATTATTCTGTAATTAGATCAGTGTCTCCAATGCACTGCAGGGGTTTTCCTGCTTCTTTTTTTTAATAGTAAAAAAAAAAAAAAAAATTGCAATGTGCACATGATGCAGTGTGTTGCAGAATCTACAAAACCAGCGGGAATTGAACTCACTGGGGTTCCTGGATGGATCCAGCAACACAATGGAAACGCTCTGGTACAGTTTTCCAGTCCCTGGCCATTTTCACCATGCCCCCAGCATCCAGCACGCCGTACCCAAACAGGTGGTTGAACTCGAGACCCACACCATTCCTCCTCCACTGGTGGACTTCATCGTGGAGCTGGTTTCGCTTTGAGGTCAGCACGGACAAGTGCTGCATGTCTCTCCATGTCAGGTTAGGGCTGGAGAGGACAAACACGTGAGTATTAAAAAAATTAAGTTTGAGGTAGACTGGTACTAGAGCACACGGGAGAGGATTTATCTTTAAGTGAAATTTTCAGCTATCTAAATAACATTGCATACAGTACTTCATATTTGTTTCCTGTCTCTTTCTATTATTAGTGACGTTTTCTTCTGTCTGTCTCACTGGCTCCTGCTGGTGCTTGGTTCAAGTGCTTTTGGGCAGTAAAAAGGCTTGTGGGGTTATTTACAGTCGGACAGGGTGAACATCCGGTCCTCACAACAGCAACATCATTACTGTGTGTGCACAGCAAACAGTGTTTCTTTACTCAGCTCCATCAGCTGCTGTGAGTTAATGGCCACAGACTTGTTGCCCTTTAATGTGAGAAATGAAGCACTGCAGCTCAGAGAGAACAATGCATCAAGATATTCTACTGTTTGTTTCACAGTAAAGCATGGGTTCGCTGGTTTAAGCATGCAGGAAGTGCTGAAAAAACCTGGACAGAAGTTTTCAGCGTGTTTGTTTTAGCCTTGTTGTGAGGGGAAGCCAAGAATGTTGCCACATCAGCACGAAAGCTCAAGGTTTCTCTTTCATAGAATTATTACACAAATTGTACCCGCTGACTGCCACCTTCTTCAGCTGAGTGTTGCTGAATGAAGTAACCTAATAATGCTTTATGCAGACAGGCCATCTAAATCAATAATCACAATTACACCAGGTCTGTGAAAGGGTCTGCAGAGTACACACTTAGCCTCAAGAGCCAAAGCAAAGACGCCTGCTGCCTCCGGCGCTGCTGCCGATGTTCCAGAGTGACGCAGCGTGCAGTTTCCATACAGGTCTGTGGTGGCCTGAAATAATACAACCACACAAAATGAAATAAAAGGACAAATCATGCAAGGGTTCAAGTTGGAGTTTGCAGCACATCACATTTCACATTTGCCTTGAATGTTATATAGTAAAGTGGAGGATGCTACTACAATGGGTTAAAGTATATTACTAAAATTATATTACATAACAGAGGTGACATCACACGGGGGTGTATGGTCAGCATTAAACAGGAGATTCATCCACTATCAGGAGGTAAGAGAGATGACATGCACTTTAAAGTGGTTTATTGTGGTTGTAAAATGTTTATGACTATTGTTCTGCAAGCATTATTCATGTGCAAATGTATGATTATTAGTGTCCAAAGAAAGTTATGTTTTAAAATTGTCTTTAATGTATTTTTTTGTACTTTTTTTATAAACCCCAAATACAGTGTGGTTGTGTAGACAACGTTTCAGGTAATACGAGACACCATTTAAATGGCACAAGTACCACTAATGTATGCACATAAAATGAGTAAAAGTTTAAATTTGATACATATCAACCCAGAACCACTAAACTGTATTTCAAAGGCAAATGTTACACAAATGTGGAAAACTACAGTAATTTAAGGGTCAGAACTGTATGATCAAATGATAATCTCTTATGAGTCATATGCATTGAGTAATACTAAACAGATCAAATACTGTTTAAAAGTGAAGTAAGCGTATGTTTAGCATGGTAGTAGTGCAAATCTATGCAAGTACTACTAATGCATGCAGGAGTAATCTCACCTTTAATATGCCGTATATTGTTTTTATTTGTATGGATTTGTTGTATTTTGCAAAAGAGAATGGCATCCAGGATAGAAATAGTAGAGAAAGTGCAAGAAACCGCACAAATCATGGACAATTAATTGGTAAGTGGAGCTACAGAGGAATATAGAAAAACAAGAAGGCACTGAGCAAACCTCAGCTGTGTTTTCTTCCTAGAATAGGAATCTACCCTCTAAAGATGTGTAAGATGTCATGCCCAGGGACAAAAGCATACAATTAAAGCTGAAGGTAATGGAACACACAAAAATAAAACTGCGTCCCAAATTAAAATCTCAAAAGTGTGTCCCATAAAGTAAGACACCTTGAGGGGGTCCAAAATAAATCATGTCTTGATTTTTTAAATTATTTAATTTTTTATTTTTTACTGGATGACAAAATAAAGATCAGAATAAAGAATAAATTATAAAATAAATGTCTGAATGTATCTGAGTTTACCCAAGTTTTTTTATCAATGACTGTGACAACGACAACTGAATAAAATAGTTCCAAGATAGAAGAGTACTGTACAGTGTATAAGTTATTTAACTGCTGCAAATTGATCAAATAAATTATTATTTTTATTATTAAATATGGACCTTATTAGAAAGAAGAACAGATTAACTGCAATTAGGGGGGAAACCCTTGGGAAGATTATGCTTTGTCAACAGCCAGAAGCGATTTGCATAATCACTGGAAGACTGCACCAACGGGCCTGCTGCAGACTGTCGGTCCGTAGATCTCATGTGCGTTCTTAGAAATGGAAGAAGCATTTCTTTTCTGATTGAGGTCACACAATCTCTTTTAATGAAAGTAAGCTTTGACTTTCAACCTCACTAATTCCTTCTGGGATTGTCAGACATTCATACAGGCCTTTCATACACTCTTTATCTCCAGTCACACTCACAAATACAATGAAGCAGAGTTGATGGTGGACACACACACACATGCACACATCTATGACCTCTGTCATAGTGCAGAAGAGTGGCTAGGAAACAGCAGATAGGGAGAGGAAAAATGTGAAGAAGGGGAAAAAAGAAGAATAAAAGGTGATTATGAGGAAAAAAGAGGATTGTTTGGGTTTGAAAAGGGTTAAGAAAGACTGAGGAGCAAAACAGCTTATTTTATGCATTATACATTCAGGAAAATGGGAACAGAGGAATAAAAGATGCTTGAATTAATAAAAAGACAATCAACAACAAACAGGGCCGGCCCAAGACATAAGCAAACTAAGCAGCTGCTTAGGGCCCCGGGGCCACTAGGGGGCCCCTTAAGTGAAATTTAAAAAAAATTTAGTAATGATTTCTATATGATTCTATTTAATATTTAAGTTCTAATGTTAAGAACTAACTGTTCAACTTTAAATTAAAATTTTTAACCATTTTACGTGGTTTCAAGTAATTGTTCATTTACATTATTTAAGCATTTCCTTGATATTTTATTTTATTTTATTTTGTTTATTTTTGCACAATTTATTTTTAAGCATCTAAGTTATTTTATCTGTTTGTTGTTGATCTTGCACTACAAATTATTTTGAATTTGTTTATTTTTGCACAATTTATTTTTAAGCATCTAAGTTATTTTATCTGTTTGTTGTTGATCTTGCACTACAAATTATTTTGAACATTACTGTTGCAGTTCTTTGGAACCAAAGATAATAAACCAGACGAGACTTTTGCTGTAAAATGCAATACATTGCATACTGGTGTTTTTTTCTCTTTTGTTACTTTTAGTACCACTAGTTCACACAAGTCAAACTCAAGGCCCGTGGGCCAAATCCGGACCACCATAACCATTTATGTGGCTCTCTACACTCTATGATACATACATATAGGATAATGTAAAGAGGGCTGTCAGAGTTGCAAAGAGTTTATGTCACAGAGAGTGGTGAAGGCTGCACAGAAGTCTGTTGGAGTCAGTCTCCCCACCATCACAGACATTTACACCTCTAGATGCAGGAAAAGAGCCACCTGCATCATGAAAGACCTCACTCATCCAGCACACTCACTCTTTGCCCCACTCCCCTCAGGACGGAGGTTGAGGAGCATCAAGTGTAGAACCACTAGACTGAGGAACAGCTTCTACCCTGAGGCTGTTAGACTCATGAATAAATAAAAATAAAATAAAAAATAAACACTGCAAAATATCACATCATGCTGATGCTGATCTGTTTTCTTGTTGCTGTGTTCATCTGTGACCATCTGCTCATACAGACTCATGTTCGTGCTGCTGTTTATTCCCACTATATTAGGCTTAGTGTATTACTAGTTGATGTTTTTCTTAGTTAATTCTAGATGTTATTACTGTTTTTCTCTTGCATTTGTTGTTGGATGTAACTGGGACCCCGTGTACATAATCTCGTTTTCATCACATGTACCACATGCGGTGCAAATGACAATAAAGACTCTCTGACTCTGACTCTGACTCTTAAGTTAGCCTGGTTAAAACCAGACCCTTGTCCTTCGCTTTGTACTGGGTCTGGGACTTGTCTCATAGACAAGGATATCTCCGGTAGATTTTTGACCAGACCAATCAGAGAGCAGAAGGCGGAGTTTTGAACGACGTCGACTGACGTCGTCAGTTAAAATGGCTGCCGCCACAAAGGAATTTTCAAGAAAACAAGGTAAAAAACTATTATTTCTTTGCTGAGAAAAATATATTTCTTAGCTGACGTTATATCAGAAGTGTTCCTGAGCTTAACAGTTCCTAAATCAATTCACGAAATGGTCAAATCTGCTGGATTTAAATAGTTTCGGTTTGACATTTTCCAAACAGCCTCGGGTGCGCTACGAAAATAAATGATAAAAAATCGAATTTTATCTCAAATGTTTCATCTAGGCCAACAGTCAGTAAATTAGAGCCATATAATTACACACTGGTAGCAGAAAAAAATATCCACCGAGTGGTTTCTGAGCTATTTATCTGAATAGCCTGGCCTCGCCAGGCTAAACTAACAAAACTCCGCCTTCCGTTCTCTGATTGGTCCGGTCAAAAATCTATCGGAGAAATCGTTGTCTATGGGACAAGTCCCTGACCCTAGTCCGAAGCAAAGTGAAGGACAAGGGTCTGGTTTTAACCAGGCTAATGTTAAGTGGGTGAATGATCGGATCATCTGACGGTTGATTACAGTAATCCATATTATTAGAAGAAATAGAGGGCCCCCAACAAATTTCGCTTAGGGCCCCATGTAGGCTTGGGCCGGCCCTGACAACAAACACATGAGAAGGGGGAAAAAAATCAAGAGTGATTGAAACATTTGAAAGTTTTGCACCAAAACATCCATCCATCCATCCATCTTCTTCCGCTTATCTGGGATCGGGTCGCGGGGGTAGCAGCCTAAGTAGGGAGGCCCAGACTTCCCTCTCCCCAGCCACTTGGAGCAGCTCCTCCGGGGGAATCCCAAGGCGTTCCCAGGCCAGCCGAGAAACATAGTCCCTCCAGCGCGTCCTGGGTCTTCCTCTGGGTCTCCTCCCGGTGGGACATGCCCGGAACACCTCACCAGGGAGGCGTCCAGGAGGCATCCTAACCAGATGCCCGAGCCACCTCAACTGGCTCCTCTCGATGTGGAGAAGCAGCGGCTCTACTCCGAGTCCCTCCCGGATGACTGAGCTTCTCACCCTATCTCTAAGGGAGAGTCCAGCCACCCTGCGGAGAAAACTCATTTCAGCCGCTTGTATCCGAGATCTTGTTCTTTCGGTCATAACCCAAAGCTCATGACCATAGA
>JBBPBX010116989.1:0-10018 GCA_038048925.1 Garcialebias charrua
CTTTCAAAGCACTCAAGGACACTTTACAGCATTAAAAACACAATAAAAACAGTATAAAATAACTATATACCGGTAAAAAGAAAAATTAAAATCAATTAAAAAAACACACAAAAAAGAAAATATATAAAATAACTACATAAAAAAGAAAAATTAAAGTGAGAAGGCTAACTTGAACAGATGAGTTTTGAGTTTTGATTTGAAGGTCAGAAGGCAGTCAATGTTACGGATGTCTGGGGGAAGAGCGTTCCAGAGTTGGGGAGCAGAGTGAGAAAAGGCTCTGTGTCCCATGGTGCGGAGGCGGACAAGAGGCACGTTAAGGTGGATGGAAGAGGAAGAACGAAGGGAGCGTGAATGGGTGGTAATGTGCAGGAGATCAGACAGGTAAGGAGGGGCGAGGCTATGAATAGCCTTGAAAGTGTATAACAGGATTTTAAATTGAATTCTGAATGTGACTGGAAGCCAGTGGAGTTGCTGCAAAACTGGGGTGATGTGGTGGAATGAGGGGGTTTTGGTAACAATGCGGGCAGCTGAGTTTTGAACCAATTGAAGCTTACGGGTTAATTTGTGAGGCAGACCAAAAAGGAGAGAGTTACAGTAATCAATTCGAGAAGTGACCAGACTGTGGACCAGGATGGAAGCAGAGTGCAGAGAGAGGGATGGACGTAGACGGTTGATGTTTCGAAGGTGGAAATAAGCAGACCGGGTGATACTATTGATGTGAGAGTGAAAAGAGAGAGTGCTATCGAGAATGACACCCAAACTCTTAACGTGAGGGGAGGGAGAAACCAAGGAGTTGTCAATATTGAGGGAAAAACTGTTAACTTTAGATAAGGTGGATTTAGTACCAATGAGTAAGAACTCTGTTTTATCACTGTTTAATTTCAGGAAGTTAGACGTGAACCAGGATTTAATTTCAGCTAAGCAGGAAGTGAGGGAGGAGGGAGGCAGTGAAGAGTCAGGTGCAGTGGATAAAAAGAGCTGGGTGTCATCAGCAAAACAATGGAAATGGATGTTAAATTTACGGAAGATATGGCCAAGGGGGAGAAGGTAGATGATGAAAAGAAGAGGCCCCAGGACAGAGCCTTGGGGCACACCTGAGGTCACAGGAGAGCAATGGGATCTGAATGATTTTAGTTTGATGAACTGGGTGCGGCCAGAGAGATAGGACTGAAACCAAGCGAGGGGTGTGTGGGTGATGCCAATGGACGAAAGTCTATGGAGGAGGATGTTGTGGGAGATGGTATCAAAAGCCGCACTGAGATCGAGGAGGATTAGGAGGGAAAGTAAACCAGAATCAGCCGCCATGAGAAGGGAGTTGGTGATTCTGAGGAGAGCAGATTCTGTGCTATGACCGGGGCGGAAACCAGACTGAAACTGTTCGTACAGACTGTTATCTGTTAAATGGAGGTGGAGTTGAGAGGCGACTGTTTTTTCCAGAATTTGGAACCCGAAGGACGTGGGTTCGCGTCCCGGCCACTATGTGTATGGGAAACATACGCAGATGACAGGAAAAGACATTATTATTATTATTATTATTATATTGCGTTTCCTGAGTTCTCAAGAAAAAGCAAATTATCCTTAGCATAAAGACTAATTTTATGTTCTATGTTTCTACTCTTTATGCCTTTAATATCAGCACTTTGCCTTATTGCTGCTGCTAAAGGTTCAATAAAAATAGCAAATAATGCTGGTGAAAGTGGGCAACCTTGCCTGGTGCCCCTCTGTAAACAGAAGCTTGAAGATAATTGATTATTTGTCCTGACGCACGCTGTTGGTGAACTATATAATATTTTTAACCAGTTAATGAAGTAATTCCCAAATCCAAATTTATTTAAGGTAGCAAATAAGAAATTCCAATTTACTCTATCGAATGCTTTTTCAGCATCTAAAGAAAAAATAGCTGTTTCAATATTTTTAAAATACGAATACTCTATTACATTATATAATCTGCGTGTATTTGTGTTTGAGTGTCTTCCTTTTATGAATCCGGTTTGGTCTGGATGTATAATAACAGGAGTTATCTTCTCTAGTCTTTTAGATAAGACTTTACAAATTATTTTAACATCAACATTAATAAGAGAGATTGGACGATAACTGGTAGGTAATACTGGGTCTTTGCTTGGTTTTAATAAGAGACTAATGTTGGCTGAATTCATATGTGTTGGTAGCCTGCCATTTTCTTCTGACTCAAGTAGCACTCTATAAAATATCGGTTCCAGTATATCCCAGATTTTTTTATAGAATTCTACTGGATATCCATCAGGACCTGGAGATTTCTTATTAGGCATGCTTTTAATTGCTTCATGGAGCTCATCTGATGTTAATGGTGAGTCTAATTTTGATGATTGACTAATATCTAGTTTTGGAAGTGTTACTTTCTCCAAGAATTTATTAATATCCTCATTAGATGGATTTATTTGTGAAGTGTATAGAGTTTTATAGAAATCTTTAAAAACATTGTTTACTTTTCCCTCATCATGAATTATATTTCCATTTTTATCTTTAATACCATATATAACTTTAATATTATATATCTACCGTGCGGGTCTATAACCTGATCTAATACTGTGAAGTTAACATTTGTATGTATTAAAATTGCCACCACATTTTGTCTTGAATTATAACAAGCTGAGAATACATTAGGAAACTCTGAAGATTTTAGCTCATCCATAGTTGAGGCCAATTTATGAATTTCTTGGAGTAATATAACAGCTACCTTTAATCTTTTAATCTGGTTAACAATTCTATATTTTTTACGTTGGCTACCGGCTCCATTAATGTTCCATGTGACAAACCCTAAGGTACCCATACCTGGTATGGTATGGTATATAGATGTTTTTTCTTTTTTAATTTGAGTTGATTAGCTAAAAAGTTCCTTGATTTATTACCGTATTCAAAATCATCTAATTCATCGTCTTTGTATCAAGAATTTATTTTTCTTATCAATATATTCATTCAGTTCTAATTTTAATTTGATTTGCTTTTGCTGTTTCCTCTCCTTGTAGACCTTCTAATAATTTAATGGATTTCTCTAATTCCTCAATACGTTTATTTTCTTTTTTCTTTTTATTTGTTGAATAGGATATTATTTTACCTCTCATGACTGCTTTCCCAGCCTTCCAAAGTGTACATGCTGAAGTTCCTGGCAAGTCATTAAATTCTAAATACGATGCCCATTCTTTTTTTAAATATTGCAAAAATTCTTCTTCTTGAAGCAGTGATGTATTTAATCTCCAATTTATATTTTTTGTTGTTGTTTTTTTATAATCTATATTTATAGTAACTAGTACATGATCGCTGACAGCAATAGGGTGTATCTTAGTGTCTGAAATGTTTGTCATCAATGAATTGCTTACTATGAAATAATCTAGATGAGAATATGAGTGATGTACATGTGAAAAGAAAGAATATTCTTTGCTATCAGGGTGAAAAGAATGCCATGCATCGCAGAGTCCATAATCATTCATATACTGTTTAACTATATTTATAGATTGTCAACTGCGTTGAGTTCCCGTTGCATTCAGTCTGTCTATTTTGTCCTCTAAACCAAAGTTGAGATCACCTCCTATCACCAGTGAGGAATCCATGTGATTTGATAGAGTGGGGAAAAAAATCATGAAAAAAAGCAGCGTCGTCTACATTCGGTCCATATATGCTAACAATACAATAATTTTGTCTAAATATTGATAACTTTAATATTATATATCTACCATGCGGGTCTATAACCTGATCTAATACTGTGAAGTTAACATTTGTATGTATTAAAATTGCCACCCCATTTTGTCTTGAATTATAACAGGCTGAGAATACATTAGGAAACTGAAGATTTTAGCTCATCCACAGTTGAGGCCAATTTATGAATTTCTTGGAGTAATATAACATCTGCCTTTAATCTTTTAATCTGGTTAACAATTCTATATTTTTTACGTTGGCTACCGGCTCCATTAATGTTCCATGTGACAAACCCTAAGGTACCCATACCTGTGCTAATGATAATATAGCTAAACCACACCCATTATCAGAAATATAAAGATAATAATAGATCCAGACAAAAACATATCCCTTAATGATTAACTATATATGATTTTTAAATAGAGTAATTGCTGTTTCTTTTGAAAATGAATCAGGGAAGTTTTCATTTATGAAGTAATTGTATGGATATATAAAGACGTATGTGAACCCTTGTGCTTGTGCGCTGATAATTGTTAAGTTAGAAAAATATAGACAAGAAAACAAAGAGAAATGATATACATGAAAACATAATTCAGATAAGAAAAAACAACAAAAGAACCCTCTTACCACATCAAGTGTCATCCCACCTTGTGTACCACCACTATCTGAGTGTGTCCCACCACCGAGCTGTGCTGAAAAAAATTAAATATATCTGGTAAGTAATATTAACAAATACTATATTTAATAATATTAATCAATATTAGCAACCAATATAGTTCTTACCTTGATCATAAGGCTAATAAAGCCAAGAAGTAGCTTCTGGATTTCTAAACTGCTGACCGTTTATGTAGAGTTTATCCACAGAGATGTTAGCTCTTCTTCCTTCGCTTATATTTTTCTTTCTTATCGGGAACAGAACTCTCCTCCTACTCAGAATTTCTGCAGGGTATTGATCGTTCATGCTAAAGTGTATGTTACGCAGTTCCCTACCTCGGCTTTTAACCTGTTCCTTTTGTTTATAATGTTCGAATTTAGCTATTATTGGGCGTGATCTACTGTTCCCCGGCCGTTTAGCACCGAGGCGGTGAACTCGATGAAAAGTAATGGCATTAATGGTTTCACTCGACAACTTTAGCTGATTTTGAAAAAAGGCCCGAACCAAGGCCTCCGGATTCTCCTCTGCTCCCTCCGGAATCCCAGAGAAAACAACATTATCCCGCATACTTCTGGCTTGGATTTCTAATACTGACTCTTTAATTTTTTTATTATCGCAGCTGTAACATCTGATCTTTAAGCTGTCCAACTGTTCCCTTTAGCTCAATGTTTTCATTAGCTAAAGATGCTACCTGCTCCTGGGTGAATTCCAGTGACTGTCTTAAACTTTTCACTTCCTTCTGTAGCTCCTCTACTAACGTTAGCCGGGCGTCCAAGCTAGACAACTTTTGACCAATTGACTCCAGAATTACCATGAAGCCTGAATTATCCACTGACGGTTCCGAAATGCTATCAGAGCTTCCATGTCAGTACCGTTTCGCGTTGGGCTTTGGCTTGCTAGCGCTCGCGCTAGCCGACTCGCTAGCCGCACCGCTAGTCGCACCGGATGTAACATTATGGTCGCTCATGACAAACCTTTCAAAATAATCGTCAATAAATAACTCAAGGCTCGCCGACATTTTCCCGTCCAGTTTGTTGAAATAGTGGGGGAAAAAAAGATCGGTTATCAAATTTTAATACCTTTTTTAAATGATCTTACATTTAATTATATAGTTTATTTAAATAAATATGGACTTACCAAAGCATTATCATAATACTTACGTACAAGTTTAGAGTTTTCAGCAGCAGCTCATTCCCCACATTATCCAAAGATAATTTTGACCATTCCGTGAATGTGTACCGTATCCATGCCCTTATTTCCTCCAGGCAGGTAGAGAGGGTAGCAAGTGAAGATGGAGATGACAATGGGGAAGATGAGGATGCTTCAGTCCTGATGTAAAGCTGTGTATTGTCGGCATAACAGTGAAAAGAAATGTTGAACTGATTAATAATTTGACCTAAAAGCAGCATGTAAAGGGAAAACATCATGGGCCCCAGAACTGACCCCTGAGGGACACCACTGGAGACACAGACTGTCTGGGAAGTGGCATTGCCAAGACTAACACACTCCAGCCTATTGGAGAGGAAAGATTTGAACCAGTCCAGGACAGTGTCACAGAGACCAACCTCCACATGAAGACGATGGAGGAGGATACTATGGTCCACAGTGTCGAAGGCTGCAGTGAGGTCAAGGAGGACAAGGATGGACGGAGAACCAGTGTCAGCAGCCATGAGGACATCATTGGTAACTCTCAGCAATGCAGTCTCAGTACTGTGAGCTAATCTGAATCCAGACTGGAACTTCTCATACAGGGAGTGTTGCTGTAGGTGGTCCTGAAGCTGAGCGGCAACTGATTTCTCCAGCACTTAAGACAGAGAGTCAGAGTCAGAGAGTCTTTATTGTCATTTGCACCGCATGTAGTACATGTAATGAAATGAGATTATGTACACAGGGTCCCAGTTACATCCAACAACAAAATCTAGTGCAGAAATAGGAGGTGAGAAATTGGACGGTAATTAGAAAAAATGTTGGGATCCAAATTAGATTTTTTTCAGGAGAGGCCTAATGATGGCAGTTTTTAGATTTAGTGGAACATGACCAGATTGTAGAGACTTATTTATTATTTGTGTGATTAATGGGCTTATTGCAGAGTGATTGGATTTTATGAGAGACGAGGGGAAGGGATCCAGGGCGCAGGATGAAGGCTTCATTTTCTTGATGATGGTCTCCACCTCACTCTGAACAACCTCATCAAAGCTGCACAGGGACCCAGAAAGCAGATGGGTAGATGGCGAACGAAGATCAGGGAGGTTGTGGAGCTGAGATCTAATAGTGTCAACTTTGTTTTTAAATGATGAAAGGAACAGGTTGCATTTTTGAGCAGAGTCTTCAGGAGTTTGTTTAATGGGATTAAGCAGACGAGTTATTGTGGAGAAGAGCTGTTTAGAGTTCCCTTTCAGTTCGGTCTCTCGGTGCAACATACTTGCTATGGGAATTGCGCCCCCGCGCGATTACCTGAAGGAATACATTCACGCCTTTACGGCAGGGGCGTCAGCGTCGCGCCAGAGGCTCTGCCCTCTGTGCATTTAAGCGACCGATGCCCGTCCATCTTTCTCTTTTTTCCCCTTCACCTCGCTGAAACACCTGAACATTGCGGGACCTCTATGTTGTCGCGTCGCTTGATTGAGGTGAGCTTGCTCCCTACACTGAGAGTACAGAGACACTTTTCCTGCGTACTGCTGGGCTGGCAAAAGCTAGTCCAGCATTTTTCTACTTACCACAAAGTTTTTCTTCTCTCCCGCAGCTTTGCTCGACGACACTAACTGCGTCACAACCTTCTTCTAATCTATTAGCAGTCTACTAGCGATAGAAAGACGACGGAGAAGACAGCTTCGAACAAAAGGAAACTAGGACCAACTCCTACTCTTCTCGTCTCCGGACATGGCTCCCGAGAAGGGAAAGCGGAGGACAAGGAAGAAGAAAACCAGGATGACGAGTCCTCGCTCGCGCCCATGCCCCAGCGTTATGGCTACTCCCTCTCAGCGACGGACACCCACGAGGCCTGTCCTGTCTGCCTAGGGATCTTGCACGCGAGGAAGGCGCTGGAATCCCCCGACTCCTGCACCCACTGTCGTCGAATGACGGCCACAGTGAGGAAACGCCGCTCGGACACACTGGCCAAGTCTATGGCAAGGACAGCGGCGATGAAGGTCGCACGCCGCTCTAACCTACCGGCTCCAGAACCGGAGCCTGAAAACGTGGACCTGGAGTGCAATGGCCGGGTCGGGGAAGACAACGCGTCGGACTCCTCACTTGCTGTTGAAGCCTCGACGCCAGAAGTGTCCGACATAGACGCCGAATATGGTGACAAGGGAGAAATTGTTCATTCCTCCCAGAACCTGGCGCAGAACCTTCCGGAACTGGATTTGTCGGTACATGCCCTGTTGGACCTGTGCCATAGGGCCGTTGACGCCCTACAGGTCACATGGCTGGACCCCATGCCTCGCCAACAGGCTATGAGGCTGGCGGGAAACTATTCTACGCGATGCAACCGACAACGTCGCAGAAAATGCCAATTTTTCCGGACTTTCTAACGGAACTCAAACGCTCTTGGGCGGAACCCAGGGCTTCCATCATGCTACCATTGTCCCGACTCTTGGATGTCGCGGGAATGGAGGATCTGGGTCTTGCTAGCGCATCCCCGATAGAGGAGTCTCTGGAGGCTCACCTGGCCCCCACAGCCATAGGGATGAAACCAACGCTGCCCAGTAAAGCCTGCCGCGCTTCGGAGAAACAACTCGAGAAGTGTTACAAGGCCCAAGGCCTCGCGGCTCGCGTAATGAATACATCAAGCATGGTACAGGCCTACCTGGTGGAAAAACTACAGGATAACCAGGTAACAAAGGACGAGCAAGCCACAACCGAGGCTATAGAGGAGGCCCGCCGTGCCTCTGACCTCGTGCTCAGCATGATGGGGACAGTAGCTATTTCCCAGGGCAAAGCAATGGCAGAAATAGTTGTTGCCCCGTGCCATCTTTGGCTAACACTGTCGGACCTCCCGGAAAACCAGAGGTCCACCTTCCTACAGCACCCGATCGAGTCGACGGGACTCTTCGGGAGAGCCTTGGAACGTGTCCAGACAAGGCTGGAACAAGCACGCAAACAAGCGGATGCCCTCCGCGAGGGTTTGCCAAGGAAAAAATTTGTCCCACAAATGGAAAACACGTGTGGTCTCCCACGAAAGAGACCCGCTGGGGACTGTGAGGCTTCGCAGTACCGTCCGAGTGCTGCTTCGACCTCTTCCTACAGAAACCAGTTCCGGACCTGATGAACCAGGACAAACTGATAATTTTACAAGTTTGTCCGTCCACGAGGTACGGGAACCTAACTTTCTGATCCCAGTCTCTGCTCATAGAAAACCACGAGGAGCTGGTGACATGTGTGCGCGCACCAAACATGACTCGCCTACTGTATATGTAAACAAAACAGACACTGTTTCAGACATGTACAAAAATAAAAGTACCAATGCACAGACTGCCCTGGTTCTTGACTCAAGTCCCATTTTTATAAAACCCAGACCTCACGGTCGAACTATGAACCATAGCAAGATACGCGAGATTCGCTGGAGACGGCCTGATCTCGCAATATCTTCTGTTGGGCAGAGCAACCTGCTCTAAAAGGCGCAAGAGTGGTCAAAGGTCACCCCCTTCGACCTGAAACACGAGGAGCAGCAATTCAACATGCCATCCAAGCTCAGCGCGCATGCACAGGCTTGGGAGGCGTGCCTACCAAATGATTGGGTCATGACAACAATATGTCACGGGCTCAAGTTACAGTTCTCAAAGAGACTGCCCCGTTTCTCAGGGGTGTTGCAATCTAAGATCAACCCTACACGCGTGCACGTGCTGAGGGAGGAAGTTTCAACCATGCTGAAAAAGCGAGTGATTAGTTTGGTCTCAGGATGCAAACTACGCTCCGGACACTACAGCAAGTACTTCCTGGTGCTCAAAAACGATTGTTCCTTGAGACCGATTCTGGATCTCAGGACTCTCAATAAAAGAATTAAAACTTTCAAGTTCAGGATGCTTACACTACGGCAAGTTCTCCAGTCTGTGAGACCAGGAGACTACGCATGTACAGTGGATTTAAAAGATGCCTATTTCCATATAGGCGTGTGGAGGAGACACAGAAAGTTCCTCCGTTTTGCATTCGAAGGAAACGCTTATGAATTCAAAGCCTTACCCTTCGGTTTAAAGACTGCTCCGCGTACATTTACTAAATGTCTGGATGCAGCCCTGACCCCTCTTAGGAACCAAGGACTCAGGGTCTTGAATTACCTGGATGACCTGCTAATTCTGGCTGGAAGCAGAAAGCAGGCGCTGTCACACTCCCTTAAGGTGATCTCTCACCTGGAGTCTCTCGGTTTTGTCATAAACCTACAGAAGAGCGATCTGACTCCGTCACGGGTTACCGTATTTCTGGGTGTACAGATTGACACTGTCCGATACAGAGCATGGCTCTCGAAGGAAAGAGTTTCCTCCATTCGCCATTGTTTGGGAAAATTTAAACTGGACCAACGGGTCCCTGTGAAAACCTGCCAACGCCTGTTGGGCCTCCTGGCGGCAGCCATTCCTCGTGTGCCACGTGCATTATTGAAAATGCGGGCCATACAGGTATGGTTTAACCAACAAATACAACCCACTCTGCCTAAACAAGCAGAAAAGTTTAAGATAGACCCAGAGTGTCTAAAGG
>JBBPBX010116990.1:0-10018 GCA_038048925.1 Garcialebias charrua
CAAAGACAGGAACGTTATTCTGAAACTGTGCCATTACATTTAAAGACTGTGTAAAGTAAAATTAAATGTGTGTTTTGAGTTTGTCACACGGCATAAATATTAGAGTTGTACATCTCTATGGGACAGACGATTCGATTCACATCTAGATACAAAGGTTACGATTCGATTCAAAAACGATTTATTTTAAAAACGGAACGATTCGATTCGATGCAGTGTAAAAGCGATTCGGTTCGATTCGATTAAACTTCAAATAATTCTACGTTTTAACATTTGTTGATGTACCGGTAGACAAATATTTCATTATGAAAGAAAAAGGACCATTTCTATCAATGTGACATTCTTAGAGCATTTTTAAATTTGTAAAAGTCCACATATATCATATCTAAAAGGGTGCTGTAAAGCACTGGTAAAAATAAAGTAAAAAGCCAAACAAAATAATCACATGTTAAATGTGTTTATTTTTAAACATGGACCTAAAAAGACCAGCTAAAAGAAAATTTCCTACAGAAAATACAGAAAAAATATAAAAGGCACAAATGGTTACAGCAGCATGTAATAAAATAAAAATCACTAGAAAAAAAACCCAGGAATAAGCTAAGCACAAAGCTCCTGTGCAATAACCCGCTGTGCAATAACCCGCTGTGCAATAACCCGCTGTGCAATAACCCGCTGTGCAATAACCCACTGTGCAATAACCTGTCACACAACCTGTAGTTTGGTAGTTATGTGCAATATAGATCATGTGCATTTTAGCTTATATTTCATTACTACCTTGAAATAGTTATTCACACAAATTCATCCTGCTTCACCGTTAAAATTCTACCATGTTGTTTACTATTTTTCTCTTCAGAAACTTTGTAAATATTATAATTACTGTTTCACTTTTTGGTAGTTTATTTTGTACCCTTATTGCATGCTTTAGTATTTCCTGTTTGCTTGTTGTTGTGTTTTTTAGCAAGTCAAAATCGTTTTTTCTCATCCTGAGCATTTCATTGTACTAAGTTAACCCTGTGTTAACCTGCATATGACAAATAAACACTTGAACTTGAACTTAATAATACAAAACATAATGCAAGAACAGTACACCTAACAACAGCAGCACGAACATGAGTTTGTGTGAGCAGGTGGGCACGGATTAATATAAAAACATGCTCTCTGTACCTCACGCTCTCTGTACCTCTTGACTTCTTCACTGGCCTGGTCCCTCACAGATCTAGCTGCCATCCTCACTTCAAAGTCTTCTCCCAACAGCTCGTCCAGCGCTGACATTTTCTTCTTTTTACAAGGTGGTTCATCATCTGAAATAGAAAACAAGCACCATATATTACTGGCTATGTTAGCCATGAAGTTTTTTTTTTATATACTGACTTTACCATTTTATGTAAAAATCTTCATCTGATGTTTGGCATTGTACCCACAGCCTTCAAATCTGCTGCCATCACCCCAATCATCAAGAAACCAGGTCTTGACTTCACCAACTTCAGTAATCTTCGTCCGATCTCCAATCTGCCCTTCATCTCCAAGATCCTTGAAAAAACTGTTGCTAGTCAACTTCACTCTCACCTGTCCAACAACAACATTTATGAAGAGTTTCAATCTGGATTTCGCCCCCACCATAGCACCGAAACAGCTCTAGTAAAAATTACTAACGACCTCCTTCTTGCTGCTGACTCTGGTCTTCTGTCCATCCTCATTCTTCTTGATCTAAGTTCTGCCTTCGACACCATCTGTCATTCTATCCTCCTCAACAGACTAACCTCCATTGGCATCTCAGGTACCCCGTTAGACTGGTTCACCTCCTATCTCTCTGACCGTACTCAATTCATTCAGCTTAAATCCTTCCGCTCTCAGTCTTCCCCTGTCTCCACGGGTGTCCCCCAAGGCTCTGTCCTCGGACCCCTCCTCTTCATCATTTACCTCCTTCCTCTAGGTCACATCTTCCGCAAATACGGCGTCCATTTCCACTGTTATGCTGATGACACACAGCTCTACCTGTCATCAAAACCTAACTCCACCCACCCACCCTCCATCCTCACCGACTGTCTCATTGAGCTAAATCACTGGTTTTCTAACAATTTCCTTCAACTAAACAGTAACAAAACAGAAATAATTCTTGTTGGTACCAAAAACTCTATTTCAAAATCAGAACATCTTCTCGTCCCCCTTAACAACTCTCTGCTATCCCCCTCCCCTCAGGTCAAGAGCCTCGGTGTCATCCTCGACACCACTCTCTCCTTCACTTCACACATCAACAATATTACTCGGTCTGCCTATTTCCACCTCCGTAATATTAACCGTCTCCGTCCTTCTCTCACACCCCGCTCCACAGCCATCCTGGTGCACAGTCTTGTGACTTCCCGTATTGACTACTGCAACTCCCTTCTCTACGGCCTCCCCAACAAATCTCTCCACAAGTTACAGATGGTCCAGAACTCAGCTGCCCGTGTCATCACTCAAACCTCCTACTATAACCACATCACTCCTGTCCTGCAGCAGCTCCACTGGCTCCCGGTTAAATCACGCATCATCTTCAAAATTCTACTTCTCACGTTCAAAGCCATCCACAATCTTGCCCCTCCTTATCTATCTGACCTCCTGCAAATCTCCATCCCATCACGCTCTCTCAGATCCTCCTCTTCACTACATCTCCATGTACCCTCTGCCCACCTCTCCACCATGGGGAGCAGGGCCTTCACCTGCTCTGCCCCTCACCTCTGGAACGCCCTACCGCCAGACCTTCGCAACACCACCTCCCTTTCTCTGTTCAAGACAGCCCTGAAAACACATCTCTTTAGACTAGCTTATCATTAACTTTACTAAATGTGTTTTTATTATTTTGCATTTTATAATCTTCATGTATTTTTATATTTCAATTTGTCACTGATAATGTTTGCACTGTATTGGTTTGTTAAGTGTCCTTGGGTGTCCTGAAAGGCGCTTTTAAATAAAATGATTATTATTATTATTATTATGTTCAGAATTTATTTATGTAGGGACTTGTGTACATGTGTAAAATATGTATCATTATCATCATCATCATGATTATTATTTAACTCTTTCTGTGCATGCAGATTCTCTCATTAAAGTGAATGTGTTTTATGCTGATACAATGACAGCAGCTCAAGATTAAGACAAAGTCAGCTCATTCTTTATCACAAGTTATAAAACACAAACCTTTATGCTCATCTTGGGTCTGGGGTGTATCATTGCAGACGTCCAGATCTCCATTTGCAGGTTCAGTCTGACATGGATTAGTCTGCACTGGACCTTTCTGAACTGAATCCCCCTATAACATGACATTACATTTAGTGTACAGTATGGTTAAATGCAATGTAAACAATAAAAAAACGGTAGGCAGAATAAATCTAGTGACAGCAACAAAACATAGCAGACTGTAACTGAATGCACTGTAAGATGTATTTTGACAGTGTGTTGGAGAATTAACCTTGTGATGCAGGGATGTTACTTCTGCTGACAGGCTTGTGAATGTCCTCTCTGAATCATGGCTACTGAGGAAGGGCAGGGACTTAAAACGGGGGTCCAGAGCTGCTGCAATGTGGAAGAGATCTTCAAGGCCTATGTAGCTCATGATGAACTATCACCGAGTTGCCCGTAAAATTGAGTGATAACGTTACCCGTCGCTTTCTGTGATGCAGTTGCACGCTCCTGCTCGCTGTTATGAGGCTTGAGAAGTTCGCAGTACTCCTCGCTGTGTTTCCTCGTTGCATGTTGGTCAAGGTTTGTCGTGCTACCAGTGTACTTCAGAGGGGCTCTGCATAGCTTACAAATAGCGTGGCTTTTGTCGAGTTTTCCGTCCTTCTAGTAAAACCCGAAAACGTTCCACACTTTAGAGTTTTGTCTGGCTGATGTATTGAAAATCTTTCGCGGTGACTCGCTAGCGCGGCTACTATTTACATCCATGCTCGTCATCTTGGTGAGCTACGGCGCATGCGTGAGAATAGCTTCGCGGGCATTTCCAACTCTCGCGTTGTTTTAGAAACGCATTGTAAACCCAGCAAGTCTCGCGATAACCGGTCCGTGTCTCTTCAACCGGTTCATCTCTGAATTTGTGGCTGGTTGCTGTCGGTTTACGTGGCTACTACCAATGCAACCATATCGCTAGCTTGTCAAACCGGATATCCGGTAGAATCGGTTTATCTATAACAAGCCCAAAGGTGGGCACTAGACCGCTAGGGAGCGCTAATGCGCTAATCCGCTTATAGCGGACCTAAACAATTTGTCCGCGTTACAGCGGATTAACTAACGTTTATAATTCATACGCGGATTTGCGCTATTTTTATTTAAAATGTAGTACCGCTAATAACTAATTATCTATCAGTAAAAACGAAAAAACTTATTTACGGGCTCTCGCTGGCTCTCGTAGCTGCTTGTTTACCTTTTTCCCCCTTGGTGAGGGAGCAGAGAGGAGGGAGGGGGAGCAGAGGGGAGAACAGACGCGGATCTACCATGTAGGCAAATGATGCCGTTGCCTGGGGCTCCCAATCAGCAGGGGCCCCCCGCCCCGGCCAGTCACCTACATCCCTAACATTGCTCATGCTTGTTAATGTACATTTAACATAAAAATAATTATAGTTACGATGAAAACGATCATTAAAAACGCAATACAAAAACCGGTCGATTTCTGTATCCCCCTACTAAAAATGGACTATTCCATCTTGACATCTTCCGGGTCAGAGGTGAACTCGTGCTAACACTGTGGCTAGCTGGTTGCGCTCGGTGTCTTCATAAATCATGAGAGAACCCCACTGTATCAAGCCAAATTAACGCGGCCGGAGGATTGTATTGTGTGTTTTGTGTCAACCACTCGACGGTGAGTCGTTCGTTTTATGTATTTGGGTTCCTTTTATGAAATAGAAATGCGGTGGCGACACGCCCATGTATTTGAGATTTAAAAGTGGTCTTAGTGATTAAAAGATCATTCTCTTTTTGTTAATTTCGTGGCCGAATAGAATATATATACGTAAAGTATTAAATAAATCCTTTGATTTTTGTAATTTCATCCTTTTAGGATCATTTTAGTTACTTTTCATTAAATCTGTTGACTGCCTATAGAAATTTGGAATTGGTTTAATTTATTTTGGGTTGCAGAAAAAAGAAATTACTATTTGTTTTTTGAAACAATATTGAAGTAAATTAAGCTTAATTGACTCTTATATGAATTAAACTTGGATACAACTTGGAAGTGCACTTTAAAACTTGATCTGTAACTTTAATTTGATCTGTACTGTTGATGTGGTCTTTGAATTGAAGTTATAATAATAATAAACTTTATTTGTATAGCACCTTCCTGCAATGCCTTGCATTGACCAAGGTGCTTAACAGGACATTTGAATGATTCTTGAAAAATACCTGCTGGAATTATTTTATTTGTTTTTGTGAATGTTTAACTATGTGAATGTTTAACTATTTTTGATAACAGTTTAGTCCTGTGTATATAGTAATGCTAATTTTTGTTTTGTTTATGACCTTGTTTAGGTCAGGGTTTTTTTCACCCCCTGTTCCCACCCAGGATGGCAAGCTACCGGATCACCGCAGCTGTGCGGTAGGACTTAAATTGCACCAAACTATTTGTTTTTTTCTGGACATATTACCCTGGATCATGAACTACAAACTACCAGATTATTGATTGATGGACCTTTAATCATCCGGGATTCAAGAACTGATTTAAAATAGAAAAAAAAGAACTCTTGGGTGTAATCAGGGTCTGTTTTGTTGTGTGTATTTTGTCTATCGGTTATACTCAAAGAAAATGATTATTATTACAAACAATATTATTATCAGAGTCAGAGAGTCTTTATTGTCATTTGCACCGCATGTAGTACATGTGATGAGATGAGATTATGTACACGGGGTCCTAGTTACCAGTGGTGTCAAAAGTATTCACATTCATTACTCAAGTAGAAGTATAGATACTGGGATTTAAAATTACTTCTGTAGAAGTAGAAGTATCAACTCTAGCTTTTTACTCAAGTAAAAGTAAAAAAGTACTGGTTTCAAAAACTACTTAAAAGTATAAAAGTAAAAGTAGCGTAAGAAAAAGCAACAACAAAGTGTTACGTGATACGGATACGTGTTTTTGAATTATAAAAATATGTATAAACAAATTATTACACAATTAACCATTTATTTTTAGTGCAAATAGAATTGCCAGAAACAAACATATCTTTTGAAAATTATGTATCTTTCTTAAACAGACCTCTGTCCTGCTTAATAACTTAAAACAGAATTATGTATCTTTCTTAAACAGACCTCTGTCCTGCTTAATAACTTAAAACAGTATTAAATAACAAATAAATGATAAATAAATGGAAAAACTGTGTTTTTTTAAAGATGGACAAGGTTGTATGTTTGCATAGTGTAAAGTAAATTCACAATTATGTATTTATTTGTACGTGTCAATTGTACACTTTTGTTTATAACTATCAATAATTAAACATGGTTCACCACTACACTGGAAATTATTGAATTTTTACCTGCCAACCAGGTGAAGACTTTCAGTGATCTTCTCCACTTCCTCAAAGGATATTTTTCCAGATGCCAGAGAGAGGGGCTGAAGGTGAAAGAGCCAGTTTTCCTCTGAGAAGTCAAACCACTTCTGGACAGAACTGATGGCAGTTTTTTTTTTTACATACCATATCTGCCTCTGGTGTTGCCCGGTGCAGAACAAATTGGTCAAGGGTTCTCCTGGTTTTGTTGTCTTTCACGTTTATATTTATTATACAACATTAGTATGTTACTAGGTCACTAGAAGTCAGTAATCAACTGATAAAAAAAAAAAATCTTTCAGCTTACCTCAATATTAGGCATGTAACGTTGTACGAGATCTCGCGATATTAAACTCCCGCGATATCTCTCGTTGAGAGGTAACGTTGTCTCGCGAGACGCTAATGCTAGCGCTAGCAGAGCCCCTAGCCAGTCAGCGTCACGGACAGCATGGCTTCGCCGGATGAAGTTGCTATAGAAGACGCCCCAACTACTGATTACAGTCCCGCAGACGCCTCTACATTGATGGAGGGTCCCAGCGCTGCCGACGCTGCCCCGGATGTAAAGACACACGTAAACACCGGTGTGACCGGTGTTGCCAGATAGAGTCCCACCCACCCAAAGCACTCTTTACCCGCAAAAGTCAGAAGGAAAATCGCGGTGAACCGCCCAATCTGGCAACACTGGTGAGTGACGACGGCTGCTGAAGCGGATATTATGTTCAATTTTTGGAAAGTCCTGCGTGAATATCTATATTCTACAAAAAAAAAACGGCAAAATGAAAGAAAAGTAACGAGGCTATTTTTAAAAAGTAAGGAGTAGAAAGTACCAGTAATTGCGTGAAAATGTAAGAAGTAGAAGTAGAAAGTAGGCTGAAAAATAATTACTTTACTAAAGTATAGATAACTAAAATTTGTACTTAAGTAAAGTAACGAAGTATTTATACTTCGTTACTTGACACCTCTGCTAGTTACATCCAACAACAAAATGTAAGAGAAAAACAGTAATAACATCTAGGATATGGACCGCTAGTTGGCAGTGTAGTGCAAATATTGCATAACTTGTTGGCTACCAATTGTTGAATTTAAATAGCGGTTTAGAATTTAGCTTCCCCTAATTTTCACAAGACATTAGTGCTTTTGAAATTGCGGACCTAACTAAATTAATTAGTGCTTTAGAAATAGCGGAACTAATTTTTGGATTAGCGCTACCCAGCACTGAACAAGCCTAATAAATATATATACCTATATCTACAAATATATACATGCATACATTTAAAGTCATATGCAGTCATATACCCATCTACATATCTACATCTACACTTATATCCCCACATCCATTTGTGTGTGGTTGTGAGCATGCGTAAGTGAATAAGGCTTCTCTAATAGAACATTCAACAACAACCACATATTAAATAATATTAACTTAGATGAAAAAGAAAATAATCTAATATTTTCTTGGGGTGCTATGGGGATGCTATGACTTTTCCAGGGGGTACTCTAGCGCCCACTAGCACCCCCCTGGCACCGCCCCTGCACAGCATTTTAAGTACTTGGGGTCCACTGTCCATGAAAATGGGTAGTACTGTATATAAAAACGTGAAAAAGAGAGTCCATGCAGGATGGAATGGATGAAGAAACATTTCAGGAGTGATTTGCGCCAAAAGGAGTGGCAGCAACTTTTCAAGGGAAAATTTTACAAGGCAGTGGTGAGACCAGCTACTGTATGTTGTATGGTCTGGAGACAGTGGCATTGACAAAAAGCAAGAGAAAGAACTGGAAGTGGCAGAAATGAAGATGCTGAGGTTCTCCCCCTTAGGAATGGCATTGATGGGTAAGATTAGGAATGAGATAATCAGTGGTACAGCACACATAGAACATCTGGGAGATAATGTTAGAGAGGCCAGACTGAGATGGTTTGGATATGCCCAGAGGAGGGACAGTGGGTACTGGTAGAAGAATGTTAAAAATGCAGCTGCCAGGAAAAAGACAAAGAGGAGATGCAGTTAGAGAGGACTGGAGGTAGTTGGAGTGAGGACAGAGTGATGAGTGGAGGAGGATGACGCACTGTGGCGACCCCTGAAGAGGGAAAAGCCGAAAGAAGAAGAAAAAGCCAATTACTACTCAGGCCCTCCACAGTTATTAGGACTAATAGAGAAACATAAAATAGTGACAGAGATAAGCATAAATCCTTTAAATCCTCCAAATAGCAGGCTACTCCACAGGCCTCTTGGTGAGTTTGGCTTGCAATTTGCATTCCTTTGTGTGACAACTTGTAATCCTCCCCTCAGCATGCCAAGAAACACACAACACATTTATTGTCCCGGTCAACAAATCGTTTAGGTCATCCTGAACCTATTACAGCCTAATGCAGAGGGAAAGACCCCCACACTACACCAACACCAGCATCATCATCAGCAGCAGCACTACCTCATCTCAAACCACGAGTGGAGAGAGTTGAAAACATGGCCCGGGGCCCCCGCTGCTCCACCGCCTTTTGTCGGGCCCCAGTTTCTATTCAGACTTTGTTTTTTTCTGGAGCTCCACGACTTTTCTGTGCGCTGCTGCTGCTTGGGAGGTTGGGTGGTTGGGAGGGACCGAGAGTGTGGCTGAGGCTCGGATAGTTTGGTGTCATGAGGTTTTTCACCGCTTTGGGCCCACACAAGATGCGCAGAGTTTTCACACGACCAAAAATGTGTACATTTAGAGTGAAAACGCACGCAGTGTTTGCCTCCATACAATAACTTCTATCCTAACAGGTCGAAGGTCACTTTGTTGTCTCATAAAAGAACAGAAAGCTGAGAATGTATCAAAGTTCTATAGTTTAGAAATAATAATAAAACTCATATGTTTTTGTTCTTATTTGTTGGCAAGCAGCTCCAGTAAATAGAGCGTTATATTCCTTTTTTATTATTATTGTTATTTTTAATAAGGTGACCGTGAAGCATCACGGTCACTTAGACTATCATTATAGTAGATGATGGAGCGCGACCACATCCTCTGTTGGACTGAAAACATCTACTTAAGGGCACTGAGACAAAAGGATGACGTTTCAGATTTGCTTTCATGAGTAAAGAAAGTTTTCATTTGAATTGAAACCAAAGGAACTGAGCATAATAAAAGCCTGGAGGACAGACTGCAGCCCATCTGCGTCGAGCCTAGCCTCTGCAGGGCTCAAACACGAGGTCAGCCCACAGGGAACCACCAGACGGGTGGGAGGGTGGTGGAGGGTGAGGACCCCCCCCACCACCACCACCCCACACACACACTTTCAGTCATTTTCCCACAAACACAACGGCCCTTTGATTGGTTTGTTTCGCGTCAAATCGTTGTTTTCTTTCTTTTTTTGTGCACCCCCTGCAGAAGGCGCACTTGCAGCGCACAGAACAGGCAGCGCTTCGCAGAGCCTGCGCGCGCAGAGGAGCTGCGGATGATGGTGTCCCAACTCCTGCTTGGCTTTCTTTGTGCGGAGAGCAGCACAATTTGTTAATTTCGTTCCATCAAGTCGAACTGGC
>JBBPBX010116991.1:0-10018 GCA_038048925.1 Garcialebias charrua
TCGCCGTCTTCGCGCTCGCTCTTCTTTTCGTTGTTCGCACTTCGCAGTGGTGTAACGCACTAAAAGGTACAACTACCTGAATGTTGTGCCCGGAGGGCGGGCCCCGGAAGCAGGGCGGGCGGCGGACCAGGGTCCGTGCTGACGCAGTTCCGCTTCTGCTCGGAGGAGGGCGGGACCCGGAAGCAGGGCGGAAGCAGGGCGGGCGGCGGACCAGGGTCCGTGCTGAGCATTGTTTCCGCTTCTGCTCGGAGGGCGGGCCACAGGGCGGGCCAGGGTCCATTTTAGACGGGCACGGGCCCGCGTGGGCCCGTGTGTAGAACCGCCACTGCGCACCAAACTCCAAACTTCTCACAGTTGTTCATGGAATTGAGAAAGCCTCCCGGATGGGAGTCGAAACGTTTTCTGTTACAAATAAAGTCCAGTTGATCTTGTATTGAACGCCTTTTTGATTTATCATGTCCTGGACGACTGAGAATCTTCACCAGCATTTTACAAGACAGTGGTGAGACCAGCTATGTTGTATGGTCTGGAGACAGTGTCATTCATTGTGTTTCCATCCATTTTCATTTCGAATTTTGAGCTAATTTTTGAAATCTCGCAAATATGTAAATACAAATTAATGCAAAGCAGAAGTGTTTCCATCTGCTGGCTTGTAGCGCATCTACCAAGCCACGCACAGCGTCATTACGTCAGACATCAGCACTGCGCATGTCTACAGTAAACAGGAAGTAGCGGTTGAAAACAGAACCCGGCCACACATCTCGTCAAAATGGAGAGAATATTTCAGGTATGTGTTGCTATCGGGCAAGTTGTATTTATTCTGTCATGCCAACTAGTTTTAGCGATGTTACATGTTGTCCGGAGCGGAAACAGCTGAACGTCACGTGACGTGAATGTTCGCTACGGCAGAACTGAGTCGGAAAATCTGTTTCCATCTGTCGTTTTGCGCATCTGCTCATTTTCGAAGATCCCAAAAACCACCTCAAGCGAGCGTATAAACTTTTTGGCGAATTTGAGGAAGTAAATACGGATTTTGCCGTTTCCATTAAGCTTTTCTGCTGCGATACTTCAAAATGCGCATCTAGAAACCTTGATGGAAACACGGCTAGTGACAAAAAGACAGGAGAAAGAACTGGAAGTAGCAGAAATGAAGATGCTGAGGTTCTCCTTAGGAGTGACAAGGATGGATAAGATCAGGAATGAGATCATCAGAGGTACAGCACATGTTGAACAACTGGGAGATAAAGTTAGGGAGGCCAGACTGAGATGGTTTGGACATGTCCAGAGGAGGGACAGTGGGTATATTGGTAGAAGGATGTTAGAAATGCAGCTGCCAGGAAAAAGACACAGAGGAAGGCCAAAGAGGAGATATATGGATGCAGTTAGAGAGGACATGGAGGTAGTTGGAGTGAGGACAGAGGATGCAGAGGCCAGAGTGAAGTGGAGGTGGATGACTCGCTGTGGAGACCCCTGAAAAGGGAAAAGCCTAAAGAAGAAGAAGAAGATACTAGTGGTATACTTTAAGTATACTTCAATAAACTAAAATATTAACTTGAAGTACACTATAAGTACTGTACATTGGAAGTCTAATTAAAAGTGCACTACTAGTATACTTTAAGCATATACTTTATAAACTGAAAATGGGCCAGTTTAGTCCCAAAAAAGTATATTGTAATTAAACTATGAGTATACTTAAAAGTACACTTAGAGACATATACTTTTATAAACTTTAGCAATGTTTTTTTTATTTTTTTATTATTATTTTTTATATACTTAACAACATTTACTTAAAGTGTACTTGTTTTTGGTAAGGGTGCCTAAAAACTAAATATCTTGGTCACTACATCACTGACCCCCCAAAAAATGTCAACATTACCAAATGATTCAAGTCTGCCTCCTTTGTGCTAAACATCCCCGTTTAGCATTGCATTAGGCTACCTGCTGACTTCCTGTCAGTGACTGCATAACAATGGGAATGGCATGCAAATTATCCCAACTGCCATTTTGCAGGCTTTGGTACAACAAATAGTCATTTTAAAGTAGTAGAATGCAGAACACATTACAAGTGTTCCCACCAGTAAGTTTTTTTTTGTTTTTGTCATACATTCCCTGCAATAAAGCAAATATTCACCTGTAAACAGTACATACACGTATTCTGCTTTTTAAAAAATGCCTTGTAATGCATTCATGACAGGATACCGAAGAGATCATGGGTGTTCAGGTGCCAATCGTGCTGCTCGGTGACCCTGCATATCCTCTGCGAAGCTGGCTGTTAAAAGGCTACACCGACACAGGCACCCTGACGGCTGAACAACGGTACTTCAATGTACGACACACCAGGGCCCGAATGACAGTGGAGTGTGCATTTGGACAACTTGGTGGAGGTGCCTAGGGAAACGTCTGGATGTGGACATCCAATCTGTCCCCACCATCATTAGTGCATGCTGCACTCTTCACAATATTTGTGAAAAGCACGGTGAGGCCTACGAGGAAACTGGTGGAGCTGTTATCCCTGATGAGAGAGTGGCTGAAGGAGGGGCCTTACCAGATGTTCAGCCAGCCAGAGTCAGAGTGGCACTGACACAACATTTTTTATAACCAGCGTTGAGCCATAATGTACTCCAAATGTAATTCATAATTTGTAATACATGAGCAGTATCAATATTTGTTTTTACAACAGTTTTCCTTTGTAATGTCAAACAAAATACCTTAATATTGAGTGACATTAACTCAGAAAGAGTTTTATGGTTTTCTTTGTATACGTTGCAAAGCAAAACTTAAAAAATATAAATGCTGAAATTGCTCTTGAATGACAGATTATGCATGCAACTTTTGAAAAGTGTTTGTACTGCTTGTTTTATCAATAAAACAGTGTTAACTATTATTCAGTACAAAATATTGTATGCTGATCACTTTGTTGAAATAACTACAGTAGCTTTTAGAGCAGCAAGTGTGAAATAAACTTTTCAAGTTGGACAGTGAACTGTTTTATTTACTGAAAATACAAATCAACTTTAGTTCACAAATTCTGCAATTGTGGTTTCAAAACATTGCAAAGCAAATAGGTTACAGTATAGAAGAAGACACTGTAGTGCACATATGTCAAAGTGGCGGCCCGCGGGCCAGATTCGGCCCGTGAAGCAATTATTTATGGCCCTTTGGATGATATTTAATAACTATTAGATCTGGCCCGCAAGCCATGCACAGCCGCCCGCTGGTGTTTTGTACACGGCACGGAGTCGATCAAACTATGGAATGGATTTTCGGAACAGAGTCGTGTCTCATGAACCCAGAGTAATGAGATCCGCCTCAAATTCAGGAAATCCATTCCATAGTTTGCAGCCAGCAGCTCCAACGTGCAGACTCGGTGAGTAATTCAGGAAATCCATTCCATAGTTTGCAGCCAGCAGCTCCAACGTGCAGACTCGGTGAGTAACATTTTAGCTAACAGTTAGCCAACTGTTCATCGTAACATGTCCGCTGTGTGGATGTATTTTACACTAAATACCATAAGACAGCAACGTGCAATGTCTGCAGAGTCATAGCGCCACTTTAAACCGCGCTCAAGTTAGTTCAGCGAGACGACACTCTCGCTGAACCAAGCAGTACGAGCCAGCCGCGCGTCCCGGTCTCGGATCATTCAGCCTGTCCCTCATTCGAGCTCCATGTCTTCAGCTGTGTTTTTTTTCTTGTTCAACCGCGTCTACACCGACCTGATAATCTCGTAGGAGCGACAATACTCCCAGACTGAACAATAAAAACACACAGCTGAAGCTTGGAGCTCAACAGAGAAGTTGCTGAACTTCATCATAATTAATGACCAACAGCTATCAGCTGTAGAAAATGAAGGATTTCACAGCTTCATACTTGCAGCCAACAGTAAACAATCATAAAAAAGTACAGTATATTAATAAAAAGTCACAAGACAGCTGTATGCCTAATCATTCAACCTTTATTTAGGCAGGTAGCTCGTGCAGTCACTGCAGCGTGCACAAGTGGCTTCATTATTCATCAGCAGTCAGAGCAGAGATCAACTTTCAGCTACATTTGCACCCCTCCTCAAAAATGGCTAAACGTAAGGTGGACACAGAGAACAGGGGTTTCAAGCCAGGTGGGAGGCAGACTACATGTTCATGGAGGTAATCAATCCTGAGGATTTCCTCAGCTCAGAGCCTAACCCCAAACATTGATGAACTTGTACAAAAGATGAGGCACCTCCAAGTATCAGCCTCAGATAAGTGAGCATCACAGAGCTGTAACAAATTTTCAGTTTTTAATTCAGTTAAATTTTTACATTTGTTTCTACAAGACATGATTTTTCTTTGAAGGAAGTATTGTTTTGGCTGTGTGCCATAGATTTATGTATTTTATTTTATTTATTTATATTTACTTTTCAGTTGAATGGACTCGGGACAGAGCCATGAGAAAGAATACAACTGATTTGATTTATTTTCTTATTTTCCTATTTGAAAGTGGTGATCAGAAGGATCATAGAGCTGCACAATAATGCATTTTCAGTTTATAATGCATGCACTTTTATTTATGCATTTATCTTGATATTAAGAAACATATATATATATATATATATATATATTTTTTTTTTAAACAATTTAATTTTTTGCTGTTTGCCTGTTAAAAAATGTTTTCACTTGAAATTACTGACAGATCCATAAGAAAATATTGTTTTATTAATTTAATCCTTAAATAATAGACAGTCTGTTAGGTCTTGGTTCAATAGGCTATGTGAAATCATTTCAATATGAACATTGAACCAGTCCGGCCCTTGGCTTGTAGCAAATTTTTTTTTTTGGCCCTTGGTGTATTTGACTCTGACACCCCTGCTGTAGTGATATAGGCCTTTGTCTTGACCTTCAAGTACACCTCTCCACATCTCTCTGAAACTCTAAGTGTTACACCTTCTTGAAGCCCTCAAGGAGACAGATGGACACTTATATATTTTTACAATTATTATGAATTAATGGACACTAATTAATCAGATTGAACTTTCTCTTTAATGTGTGTTAATTCAGAATTGATCTACAGTATATTTTTGTCATTTTTAATGATGATCTGTTACTTTCATGAGCTTTGACCTTCTGCTGGTTTTATTTCTGCAAAAGCAAGCAAGACTCTGTCGCTAAGACACAGTTCAGGGTAAACTGTTAGCTGTTCAGCTTCCTTCTCTGTTTTGTCTGTGAAAGTAGACATAACATTAGCTGTGTTCACAGGCAGGCCATCTGGCCGATTTTATGTAAACAGTTTTCCTGGTGTCCGTCAAGAGACTTTCGGCCTATGGAATTAAACTTCCATCTTTTATTTTGTTATAACCAGCCAATAGTTATCCAGGAGGTGGTTCAGATCCCGCCTCCCTATAAATGGGCACTTCCTGCATTTGCCTTTAGTTTTGGGAAGACAACTAACTGCCAACTGGTTGCTCTCCTTTGGGAAAAGCTGGAGACGCCCGGTCATTGTGCCAACTCGACCCACGTCTCAGCTGAGAGTCACGGCAAAGCCTTGCTGTGCCTCAACACTCATTTCTGAAAGAGTTTGTTTTCTGAAGTTTTACTTTGAAAGTTCAGTCAGTAGCTGGCTCTGTTCCTGCCGGGAGAAGCGGTTCTTCTCACTCGTCTGAATCAGCTCACACGCGCGGAGGTCGTCTGGACGTGAACGGGACAACACAGTCCTTTAATGTCCACAAACTCCAACTCTTATCTCCAAGACGTATCGTCAACAGGTAACGAGGCGTTGATTGTGTCCTGAACGTGTGGGAAGCCCAGCTGAACCGTATGGGAGGGTGCCACTCTGGTTGTTTCAAATAATTAATTTCAGTTAACTTAGCTTTCATCTTCTTCCTCCTTAAACTCCTCCTTATGTTTATTTTCATCATGGTAAACTTTAAGTAATGTGCCAACAGAAAGGTCCAACTGTCTGTTTGTTTTAATTTGAATTCTTGTCAACGTAGTTATTAAATCAGAGCTAATATCGATACAAATGTTTATGTAATTTTTGTGATAGTTTCAATAAAAGGTCTATTTTTTGGTAGACCAACATAAATTGAAGTCTAAGCGTGAAATTACATTTCTGGCTAATCACATCGTTAGATTTGTTGATTTATTCTGAAAAAGTTGAGACCCCGTGAACTTGGTGGCAAGTTTGTGCAGATAAAAGTCTGCTCATACCTGCACGTCTAAACTATAGGTAAGTCAGTAAACTGACTAATAACTCCTATATTGTTACAACACACTTTGTCATTCTACAACACTGTACATAATTTACCAACTGTTACACCTGCAAAACCTGAGAAGTAAATGTTAAAACAACAATATATAACTAAATAATAAAAACACCAGCCTAAAATTTTAAACATCTCAGCTAAATTGTTGTTGCACCTGTAACAACTTCACATTGTGCACTACTGGATGGTAAAAAAAAACATTAACAAAAAAAACATTGCTGATGTTATTCTACCGTACATCAAAAGTGGTAGTTGTAGACACACTGTCATTCTGCTACATTTTTAACATTTGACAAATTGGTGCATCTAAAAAAAAGCAACTGTAAAAAAGCATAAACATGCGAACACCAATGCAAGTGTAGTTGTATCTCTAAAAAATTAAACATTTGGCAAATAGTTGCAGCTAAGAAAACAAGGAACTATGAAAATGTATCAAAATGAGAACACCAATGCAAGAGTCGTTGCATCTCAAACAAATTTAAAATTTGGCCAACAGTTGCATCTAAAAAGACAAGCAACTATAAAAATGTATAAAAATGAGAACACCAAGGCAAGTGTAGTTGCATCTCAATCAAATTCAAGCTAAATATTGAGCAGTACTGCACTTTTAAAGAAAAAACAGAAAACATTGCAGATTAAATTTAGCTAATACAGCTTGAGACGACACTGTTATTCTGAAATGCAACATATCACACAATGTTACACTGTAACACCCAAGAAAGTAACTGATGCAACAATCTAAACAAAAACTATCCCACAGAAATGAAAACGCCTTAGCAGAAGTGTAGTTGCACCTCAAAAACATTTACCGGTACCTAAACATTGTGCAGTACTAGATGCTCGAAGAATCACTTCAAACTTTGAAGACCAAACTGTGAAAACTAATTTAGATAGTTTCATCTTCTGAGTAGTGATAGGGCAGAGGATGTGTGTGCTGAACCAGATCTTGAGGCTTTGTGGATGCTGGTCTGAAGGGTTGACTTGGATTGCAAGGAGGTGCTGGACTGATGTTTAGAGGTAGTGGTTGAGCTAAATCTTGTATGAAGGACAGAGGTGGGTTGGATGTCTCGTGAAATGGCTGGGACTGAGATGAATCCATGCGGTACAGAGAGGTATGATGAGGAGGAGGTTGTCTGGGGTTGTAAAGGTGTGAAGGATGCACTGCTGGCTGGTAGAAAGGTGACTGTGGTCTGTGTTGTGATCTATCCATGAACTCAGAGAGCATTTTAAGATCATGCTCATGCTGAGCTGCTTGCATCTTTAAAAGGAGGTCAGAGTCATCTGCCTTCAATGCACTGGTAATCTTCTCTGCAAAAACTTCAAGTGTTGCTTCCATTTTTGTTTTTCGTTTCCTGCTCCTGCCAGGTGGTGCAGATGGAGCTGTACAAAACAGAAGGACAAAATGTATGGAAAGGCTGTTGTGTAATAATTTTACAGTAACATCCACCAACACATGAACAAAAAAGTCTTATCACATTGGCTATGTAGAAGCTTTAAACAAGAACATTGATTTTGGGATTTAGTGATATTATAATTGAATAAGAGAGTTTTTATAAAACAACATGACAATTAACAAAAGTCTAATGTAGGATTATATGGATTATTTACCTGTAGTGGATGTGGCAGATGCATTGTCCTGCGCAGATTTATTTCCACTCAGTCCAGATGTGCTTTCCCCAGACTCAGAAGACTCACATGGGAGCGAGGCAGTAGTCTTATCACCTGATGTACATAAACATATCGAATATAATGTCAAATATTACATTATATTGTTTCATATACATGGTAACTAAAAGTGTAGTTTATTCTTTATTCACAGTTACTATAGGTTCACTGACTCCAATCTAACATTTGTGTCATCTTTGTGAGCATTTACACATTGAAAAATTACTTTCATCAATCACAGATGACAAAAGCAGGTGGGCAGCACGGTGGCACAACTGGTAGAGCTGCTGCCTCTCAGCGAGAAGGTTGCCGGTTCAAATCCCGGTCCGGGGCCTTTCTGGGTGGAGTTTGCATGTTCTCCCCGTGCATGCGTGGGTTTCCTCCGGGTACTCCGGTTTCCTCCCACAGACCAAAAAACATGCTTGTTAGGCTGATTGGTGACTCTAAATTGACCCTAGGTGTGAGTGTGAGAGTGGATGGTTGTTTGGTGTGAGTGAGACAGGTCCCTCTTGTAAATGAGTCCCCGTGACTCAACGAGGCTAGCCTGTATAAATAATGGTTGAATGAATGAATGAAAAAAGTTCACTCACCATTGTCGCTAAAGCTGCTAGCTGAACTAGCTCCGTCGGTGAACACGTTATGTTGCTCTTCATCTTCAGGTGTATCATCAGAGCTGTCGAGCAGTTCCAGTGGCTGAACACTGGGTTTGTCCCCCAAAATACGGTCAAGCTCGTCATAAAATGGACAAGTAATTCGATCACGACTGCTTAGTTTATTGTAATCCTTTGTTTCTTTGAATTTAGCTTTGAGGCTCTTCACTTTTCTCTGGCACTGTAGCCACATTCGTTGGTGCCCTCGCTCAGCCATATCTTTCGCGATACGTTCAAAAACAGCTCGGTTCCGATACGCCCCTTCAAGCTTAGCTTGAATCGAACTGTCTCCCCAGATACTAATTGATGGAGATGTTCAATATTTATCATCTAAAACTAATTACTCTGACCCAATAATTATAACCCAGCTCACTTATATCAAATATTCTCTGTTCCCTTTAAACACTTATATTTGATAGTACAAACATGTTGTTTGCTTTTTCTCTGATACAGAAAAGACAGTCTTCTAGCCTTGACAAATGTTTGGACTAGATGTTCTTGTTTGATCAGAACCATGACTTGTTTGTTTTATCTGTAAGACGTCAGAGCTTGTCAAACTCCACCTGCTTCTTGTATAAATAGCTTGTCATGTCCAGTACAATTTGGAATTGTGCAGGACAATGTATTTGAGACCAAACTAGTTTCAAAGGACATTAAAAGCCCTTCCCCCTTGCAAGGTTGTTTGTCTGATTTAACACTGTTCTCTTGTTTATCTTTGTGTGGTTTTTATTAAGGTAACAGGGGTTTAAAATCCCCATCATTTTGGTGCCGAAAACCCATTCTCCCCACGCCTGCTCCTGAAGACCTCTGAACGGAGCGCAGCTGCGAGGCACGGTAAATATGGCAGAAAGTCCAGTGATTGGGTTTGTCTCTGGCCAGCTTCCTCTGTCCATGGTGCGGTCAGGATCGGGTTGGCGGAGATTCCTAGACATCCACGCAGGTCAGCAAGAAATGTGAGTGTTAAATAGTGTTTGTTGATATGTCGTTTTTAAAACAATTTGATTACAGTAACAGGAAATAGTTCACCCTGAGCCGATGACTTGACACTATGAATGAGGTGTCTGCTTTTCGATAACTAGGCGAATTTTGCGCACACGCTAGTTGGCAGAACCAAGATTTCCGTGATTTATAAGCGAGGGCAGCCAAAAACACGCCAAGACCAGAAATGTGAGGCTGGCTGCCTGACCTTTAAATTGGACGTTTAGTGTGTCCGGCCAGGCGAGAAGTAATATTGAGACAGGAACGTTTATTTTTATATTTGACGCGTCATTATGTACTGTATTTGTTTAGTCTTTTTATGTGTATGTTTGTTTCTGGAGCCCTGCACCTCTGCTTTTTCTTCCTCCCATTTTCCTCAGTGTGTGCATGTGTAGCTCGGCTCCTGTCTGTTATCTGTGGGCCTTATATATATTTATATGTATTTACTTATCTGTGCTGACATAGTAGAAACAGCAGAATAATAAAAATA
>JBBPBX010116992.1:0-10018 GCA_038048925.1 Garcialebias charrua
AAATCGGGGTTCTCACTGGTGACTCAGGGCAGGCGATGATCACGCCTGCTTCTAGCAAGGAGCGGAAAACTGGAGTGATACCTTTTTCTGCTTCAGGCTTCAGTGGGTATTGGGCTATTTTAGGTCTATAAGAAGACTTTGGTGTTATTTCAATTGGTTTTTGGCCCTTAATTAACCCGACATCATATTTAGTTGTGGCCCAGAGATGGGCGGGGACGTCTGCCAATTCAGGGTCGTCCAGAGACATCATGGACGTAACTAGTCATGCATTGTTATCAATCACTTCCTTTGTTGGCCGTGCTGTCAGCATGAGGCAAAAATCTTGCCTAAACATGTTGAGAGACGGTGAGAAGGAACAATCATCACGTGGTTCCCAGTCATGTGTGGTGTGTGCTCTAAGTGCTAGAGGACCTAGAGATCGCCATTGGGAGTCAGGTGGCTTTGCTAGTGAGATGTGAGGAAATGAGTCAGGTACTGTGAAGTAACTTGTCTGAGGTGTTGTTTTGTTGTTCAAATCTATCAGCACAAAACATGAGTCTTGTGTCCAACAGATAGATGTGGTGACAAGTTGTGTTGTCTGTGTTTGCAGAAATGAGTCCCCTACTGGGTCAGCTGGATCTGAAACGACATGAGCAGTGCAGTGTAGATGTGGTTCAGTCATGAAACAGACACTAGGTGGCAGCCTTTCTCTGGCCATTGAGAGCAGAGTGTGTCTCTGATGTGGATCAATTAGCAACCACTGAAAAATGAACAATAATTCAGGTGTGAGAGAGACCAGAGCATCAGACTCTAATTGTTTAGACACAGTCAAACCATCAGGTGCACAATTTATTGCCAATCTAAATTTTAGAATCAAATCTCTTGCTAATAAATTTATTGGGCAAGAGTCAGAAAGCAAAAACTGATGTTCATGTGTTTCATGATTAAAAGGATCGATGATCTTAAGCGGACTTGTGACCGCTTCCGGAACTGTCTGGCCAGATGCACCTGTGGAATGGACAATTTTGTTAGAAAGTGGAGCATTAGGAAGACATTTACGCATGATCAATGACTGTGTTGCTCCTGAATCTACAAGAAATTGTAATGAAATGTTTTCAACCACTGCGGTTATCATTGGTAGTTTCAGATAAGCAGCTTGAGTGTATTTGAAGTAAGTAGGAATAACTTCTCCTGTGTATGTGTGTGTGTGTGTGTCATTTGTTTCAGAAACAGGTGTGTGTGTGCTGGCACTTGCGGTCTGAAATCCCTGGCTCCCACCATCTTCGGCTAGTCAAGTTGAGTAACCCCTCTGGCTTTGTCCACCCCTGAGTCCAGCTTCGTTTCTGCCTTGGGGCGGGCCTTGATGTTGGTTTTGTCTGGAGTTGAAGTCTTGGTTGCCGTTGGGCCCTTGGTTTGGATAGGGCCTGAACTGACCTCTGCCTCGGTTGCCATACCTGTTGCGACCTTGGTTTCGGCCCCTTGGTCCTTGTCGGTGTGGACAATGGCGGACCCAGTGTTCCAGGCTCCCACAGTTGTAACATGGCTGTGGTCTAGGTGGAGCAAAATCAGTCTTTTGAACTGCTGGAGGGTAGTTCGCAGCTGTCGGGTGATTTGCAGCTTGAGCCTGGTTCAGGGTCAGCTGAGTGGCTGCTTGGAGCAGAGTCAGTTGAGCGTCATCATGCTGCTTTTGTTTTTTCTTCTGAGTGGTGGTGACCTCTGTCACATGCAGGTCCCATGCGTGCTCAGCATGATTCAGGAGCTCAGTCAGGCGTGGTCTCTTCTTCCAGCCTATGTAGGTGGTCTTGATTGATTTCTTTATTGATGGGAGAAAACCACTCAGGACCGCCTGGCAGAAGATGGCTTCAAATGGTGAGGGGGCTGTGTCGTGTCTCCAGTTCCCGTCAGGCTCAAGGATGCCTGAGTGGGTTTTGAAGATGGGCAGGAGACGGTTCACGTAGTCTTGTGGAGTTTCATCAGGTTTCTGGGTTGTGCTCGCAATGTCTGCATAACAAGGAACAGCTGGGAACACCTTTTTCAGGCTTTTCCCAATTTCCTCCACATTTTTCATATACTCGTCGTTGCTTGTTGCATTGATGTCTGAACTGACGAGCTGAAAACCGTTTTCCTTTTCAAAAAGTTCAGGATCAAGTTGAGAGACAAACCCAAGGCCATATATTGCTGATAAAATGACTTTTATCTCATGGAGAGTTGGTCTTATCACTCTGACTAACGTGAGCAATGCCAGAGCTATCACTCCTCCACCCTGGGCTCTATGAGGCAGGTGCTGCTTGGCCATGTCAGTCAGCACTGCGTGTGGCCAAGGTCTATAAACCAACTGTGGCTGCTCAGCCCCCCCCACCTCAATCATGGGTGCAGTGATGACGATGGTTTTGTCTTTCTTTTTGTCTGTAGTTTTTCGTTGAATTTTTTCAATTTCCTCTTCAATTTGAGCTGCTTTTTCCTTAAGCTGATTTATTTCAGTTTGACTTCTTGTGTTATGCGCGACTGGTCCATCAGAATCTGTTTCCTCTTGTTCAAAGTCTGATGTTGAGATGTTAGTCAAATCAGAGGGTGAGGATGGAGAGACAGGTGTGTTGTGAGTACCTGATTCAGTTGACGTTCCTGGTTTCTCCTTTTTCTTGGAGCCCTGGAAGTCATCGTCCATGCTCATGTCCAGAAACCAGTCTGAAAGTTGTCCAGTTCTCTGTAGCTCAGGGTATGGTGGTGGTTGTTGGGGTGAACTCAGATGTGCCAGTGACGGATACAGGGCCATGGTGTGAGGTGGGAAACCAGAAGTTCCAGTCGCAGGTGGAGCAGAAGGAGAGAAAGAAACATTTAGTGGGTTAGTTTGTGTTTCTGTCCCTTTCTTATTTTTCTTTCCTAAATGTTTTGTCTCTTTTGGAGCCATCTGGTTTGTTTTCTTAATTTTCTGGGTCATCTGAAGGCTTTTTGATATTACTCTTTGACTTTGTAATTTGGATTCATTTTTCCACAGCTTAAAAGCTTGCTCATGATTGGTCACTGTTAACAACTCACCTTGTGGAATCTTTTTCTTGCTGCAGATCTTACGTTTTTGTTCTAACAATTGTTCTTCTAATTTTTGTATTTCCTGTGGATCAAACGATCCATTTCTTGGAAAATTGAATTTACAATGCCACTGTGGCACAAAGCTTAGACACAGATCACCGTAAAGTCTTCGCATCCGGTCAACCTCAGGACCGCATGGTATATAAGCTTCGCTTTTGCTATTTTTTGTTCCCATTTTGTTTTATTTTTATTTTTATTTTTTATTATTTTTATTTGATTTAAATGTCTGTTTTATTTACTTTTTTACTATATCTATTTAGTTCTATTTGTTATCCGTATTTATTTAATATTTCAGTTAATTTTACCTGTTTTAAAAACAGGTTATTTGCCTATTTTATTTTTGAATGAATCTGGTTATTGTTTAAAACTAAGGTTTATACCTATTTTTTTTTAATGAATTTATTTATTGTTTAGAACCAAGTTATGCGCCTAATTGTTTTATTTTATTTCAAAACGAGTGTAACTACACAGGTTTATCTATTTTTTATTTGTTATTTTTCGCTTTTTCTTTTTTTCTTTTTATTGAGCGCTCCCCAAATTTACTTCTGCTGTGGCACGATTTGCGGCAGTCTTTAAGGTATTTCTACCTCATATAACAACCTACGTGCGGCACGATTGGCGACAATTTTTTAACGTATTTCTACATTTGAATTGCCTACGTGCTTGGTTTTCGGGCGGACCTTCCTGCGTTAAGAGTTTAACGCGTAAATTGCTCTTGCACTTATCGAGTGCTCACAATTTTAACGTGTTCTTGCGCTTAAAAAATAAACGCTCACAACGCTTTACGTTCCCTGCGTCCCTGACGCTCAAATTTCCTACGGTCCTTGAACGCGTCTCGTATCAGTTTTACCCCGGCTTAAATCTTTCAAACTTGAAAAGAGATTTTTACTTTACCTCTTCAGCCTTCCTGTTGGTTCGTGGAATATTGTCGATGCTGGCTCTTCCGCTGTTGAGGACCGAAACGTCCTCTCGTCTCTGAAGTCTACTGGAGGTAAGAGGCGCAGGTCTTATGGACCCACGGTCCCGGGGTCCCCGTCCGGTCGTCTCCAGCGGCGGTCAGTCAAACGCAATATCCTGTCTTCGTGACGCCAAATTGTGAAATAAACTTCTGAATAACGAGGCAAGGCTGTTCAAATGAAGTTCAAGTTCAAAAGATTTAATGAATCTTGCAAGATTGAGAACAGAATGGTACAGGCACTGAGGCTGTCTTGGGTCTGCTCTGCTCAGACAGTAACACAGCATGGATTAAGAACCCTCGTACAGGCGGAGCTAGTTTGGGGAGGGGTTGAGGGTGGTACAATGGGTGGAACGGGAGGTGTTTGTCTATCTCCAGGTGGAAACTTCTGATAACACATGGAACATGAGCACTCAGCAAATGGAAAGTGAGCATTCAGCACTTCTTATAATGCAACAGTGTTGTTTTTAGACTAACACGAGCAGGTCACAGTTTGTTCAGCAGATAAAATGAGGAACATGACGTTAGAAATAAGGAACAGATGGTTGGTTTCACACAGATGGTCACAAAATGTACAGAGTCAGCAGATCACAGTTTATGCACAGGGACATTTGGAGTGCATGATTCTGCACATAAGGTGAAAAGTTTAACACATAAGTTTAATTATGAGTTTAATACCTGAGAATGTATGATTTACTTTACACACCAGAACACCGTGGGTCATGCTGAGTAACAGTGTGTCTACACACAGAAATAAAATGGTGTGTGAATCATCAAAACACCTATACAGCGAGCAGTAAAAAAAATCTTAAAGTTAAAGCATGTGGTTTCATCATAAACACCAACTCCTGAACTTGGAGCATCTTCTGATGGACTCAGTGTGATCGCTGCTGCCTGGAGAAAGTTCCCTCACAGATACAAGACATGCAGCATCCAGCAGCTGGAGGCAGGAGATGAAGTTCACCTGCAGAAGCATCACCCACTCTGCACAGGTGCATAATCAAACCACTGTGACCTTGTGTGGACCACACAGACATGGCTGGACGTCTACAGAAAGCATGAAGCTTCCTAAAGATATTTCTCAGAGCTTGTACTTCAAGGGAGACATAATTATGTAAAACATGCTGTTGACTTATATTTGCACATTTTTTTTTTGTTGAACTTTATCTTTATTTATTTTTAACAACGCAGTTAACAACAATGACATTTTTCTGTCTCTACTTACTTAAATCTTTTACATTATAACTTGATGAACAGAAATGAGACAAGCTATATTCTAGCAATGATTAGTAATATCAACGGAATGAACATAATAAATAAAAAAACACTAAAAAAAATTATATAATAAAAAATAAGAGAAAAAAAAAGAAAGAAAGAAAGAAAAATAAACCCGAAAAAAATGTAAAAAAATAAAAAATCCCCTCCGATGTAAAACCTTCCACACATTCCCAAGCATGATAACATTTCAATAGATCCTAAAAATCACAGCATAAACCACTAAAGACAAGAAGGCGATCCTATAATTGTGTCACTGAATCAGTAATGGTAAAACAGGGCTCCATCTTATATTAAAAATTGGTTTTTGAAGCCTTAGTGAGTATGTGATTTCTTCCATCAAATAAATGTCCCAGATTTTTTGTATCCATATGTTATATGTAGGAGGCTCTAATTTCATCCATCTAATAGTTATACATTTCAAAGCTGCTGTGAGCAAAATATTTAAGAGATATTTTTCACCCTTCCTGTGTATTCCATCAGGTATTTCTCCCAATATTGCCACTATGGGAGATTTTGGAATACTTTTCCTAAAGATTACCTTGAGGGCTTCAAAAATCTGCTCCCAGAATAAATTTAGCTTAGGACAAGACCAAAAGATATGTGTATGATTTGCGTTCAACATCCCACAATTTCTCCAGCAAGAGCTGGGATTTGTTAGGGCCATTTTACTTGTTATTGCTGGTGTTCTAAAAAAGCGGATTATTACTTTCCATTTGAATTCTCTCCATGTATTAGAATTTGTGGCTAGATGTGCTTCAGTGCATATTTCTTCCCAAGTATCTCCCCTTATTTGTTCCTGCAACTCCGTCTCCCATTTCTGCTTAATATTTGTGGTGTCAGACATACTCATAGATAGAAACAGTTCATATATTTTACTAATTATTTTATTTTTATTTACCTTTCCCTTTTGTATGTCCACTAGGAAATTTTCTATGAGTGTAGGTTCATGAAGATTGATCCAGTTATTGTGTGACATCACAAAGGTTCTAAGTTGTAAATATCTATAGAAGTCCGTCTTAGGGAGACCAAATTCACTCTTCAACTGCTCAAAAGTTTTAAAATTTCCCTCTCTAATTAATTGATGGATATATGTTAGTCCATAATTAGACCAATTTTTAAACCCAGAATCTAAATTATTTGGAGTAAACGTCTTCATAAATCCTATATTTGATAGAAGTGATATCTGTTTTAATAACTTAAACCCTGATTGTATTTTATTCCAGATTTTGAGAGTGTTGTTAGTCCAGATTGAAATTTTCTTTGCAGGTGCATCTAAGAAAGGTAGTGCTTGCAGTGGTACTGAGCACATACTTTCCTCTATTTCCATCCATCGAGAACCTGTACTATTCTGTAGCCAAACTATTAAGGGTTTAAGTTGTGCAGCCCAATAATAATATTTTAAGTTAGGAATTTTGAGACCCCCCTTAGATTTAGGTAACTGTAGGGTTTTTAATCTGATCCTTGGGCGCTTTTTTTGCCATATAAATCCAGTTATCATTTTATCTAAGGTGTCAAAGGTAGGTTTGGGGATCTCCACCGGTAGCATCTGGAATAAATAGAGTAGTCTTGGTAAAACGTTCATGTGTATACTTTCAACTCGGCCCAACATAGAGATAGGAAGTGTATCCCACCGCTCCAAATCATTTTTAATAGCTCGAAGTAGTTTGCTATAATTTACCTCATAAAGGTCATCTAGAGAAGGAGGTATATGAATACCCAGATATTTAATACCGTTCTTGGCCCATTTGAATCCACACTGTAATTTTGTAGCCTCTGAAATTGTGCCATTTACATCCATAGCTTCCGTTTTTTCTACATTAATTTTGTAGCCCGAGTAAAATCCATATTTATAGATGATCTCTTTTAGGTAAGGAATTGTTGATGTGGGTTCCGTAAGGTACAGTAATACATCATCGGCATATAATGATATCTTGTGTAGATCTTTGTTGATTTCTATCCCTTTAATATTAAAATCATCTCTAATGATTTGGGCTAACGGTTCAATACTAATGGCAAACAGAAGAGGTGAAAGCGAGCAGCCCTGTCTACACCCCCGTTCTAGTGGGAATCTATCGGACCTAAAGCCATTAACTTTGACTGCTGCCTGTGGAGAAGAGTAAAGTGTTTGCACCCAATCAACAAAATGTGGTCCGAATCCAAAGCTTTTCAAACTATGAATTAGAAATTTCCATGACACTCTGTCAAACGCCTTTTGAGCATCTAACGATATAATTACTGAATCCTCCTTCCTTTCTTTTTGTATAGTTATTAAATTTAATAAACGTCTTAGATTGTCAGTATAGTATCTGCCTGCAATAAATCCTGTCTGATCAGGATGTATAATTTGTGTGATAAATTTGTTAAGTCTTCTTGCAAGAATTGCTGTAAGTATACGTAGGTCTGTGTTCAGCAGTGATATAGGTCTATAGGATTGTAAGTCTGTAGGATCCTTGCCCTCTTTGAGAATTACAACAATAGTAGCATCTGTCCAGGATGGTGCCAAGGTTTTGGATTTTAGAGCATAATGGTATGCTTTTAACAGCAAGGGAGCCACGAGATCTATAAATGTTTTATAGAAATCGTTGGGAAATCCATCTGGTCCTGGACTTTTGTTGTTCTTAAGTGATTTAATTACCTGCTTGATCTCCCACTCCTCAATCGGCTGATCTAATTTCAAAGCTGCTTCATCCGTTAATTGATTCAGTTTTATATTATTTAAAAAATCTATAATCTCTTGGTCATTATTACATGTATCATAATTATGTAAAACATGCTGTTGACTTATATTTGCACATTTTTGTGTGTTTTCTATAAAATGTATTAACTCACACGTTCATCACATTTACTGGAAATGTTTAATTACATCAAATGTTTACTTCAAAATGGATCTGTTTCATTTCAAATTCAAACAATGACAACAATACGGCAAAGCAATGAAGTCCTGTATAGTACCTGACTTTTTTTGTGTCACCTCTAAGAAATTCTTTGTCTAGCTGTTTTTTATTCAGCTCTGACCTGAGCTCCCTGTTTTCCTGTAAGAGACGATTAATTTCTGCTCTTCTTTGTTCGCACAACTGACATTCTGTTTGTCGCCTTTTTGCTGCTGGTTCATCTTCCTCCTCCCCATCTGCAGCGACAGTGATGTCCTCTCGTGGGGTTTCCACCGCAGACTCCACAACTTGCTCATGCTCCTCTCCAGCAGCCTCCACAAGCTGTGTGTGCTCATCTTCTGCTGCCTCCACCACCTGTTGGTGCTCATCTCCTGCTGCCTCCACCACCTGTTGGTGCTCATCTCCTGCTGCCTCCATCACCTGTTGGTGCTCATCTCCTGCTGCCTCCATCACCTGTTGGTGCTCATCTCCTGCTGCCACCACCACCTGTTGGTGCTCATCTCCTGCTGCCACCACCACCTGTTGGTGCTCATCTCCTGCTGCCTCCACCACCTGTTGGTGCTCATCTCCTGCTGCCTCCACCACCTGTTGGTGCTCATCTCCTGCTGCCTCCACCACCTGTTGGTGCTCATCTCCTGCTGCCTCCACCACCTGTTGGTGCTCATCTCCTGCTGCCTCCACCACCTGTTGGTGCTCATCTCCTGCTGCCTCCACCACCTGTTGGTGCTCATCTCCTGCTGCCTCCACCACTGGTTGGTGCTCATCTCCTGCTGCCTCCACCACCTGTTGGTGCTCATCTCCTGCTGCCTCCACTGGGTCCGTGTATCTTTTGGTCATTGGATTTTGGTTTTCAAAACAAAATCGAAAATCGAAAAACGGATGGTTTTTTGTTTTTTCGTTTCAAAAACAAATAATGAAAATCGAAAAACGGATGTTTTTTTGTTTTTCCGTTTTTAAAACGAAATTAGAAAAACGGAATTGCTAAAAATAAAAAAAGGGTGCGATTTGGTTTTTGCGTAAATACGGTTGTTGTTTTAATTTGTAGCGATACCGGAAATGACGTACCGGAAGTCGCCAAATATATATATTTTTTTACAGCAGATGAAGACGGAATAAAAACAAAACATTCCTAAATGGCAATGGCTGCACTTGAACCGTTTTCTGCATTGATTATCAAACTTTTTGAGAGAGGAAAATCCCACTCTGAAATCAGTAATGTTTTGTGTCGCCATGGAGCTCCACATTACTCGGTAATGAGTCTCAGAAGGTTTTGTATGGAGCAAAACTTGCGAAGACACAACAACGAGTTGGACGCCGATTTGGAACGTGCTGTACTTTCTTCAGTTTTCCAAGTATGTATCAAAGTTTATGGACAATATACTGCGATAAAATGAGTGAAACTTGTAAATACAAGCTAGCTGACGTTAGCTTTCTCTAGGCATTGTGTAAACATGGTGCGTTACAGTAATGGACCAGCAGGGGTCCTCTTGCAGGCCAAAAAATATATAAAATAATGAGAGAGGCATAATTATTAACAATGTACATTTATCTCGTACCTATTACCTTCACGTACCTATAATACATCCAGAATAAATATGTCATAGTTTTAATTTAGATTTTGGGGTAAACAGCAATTCAAAGTACTTCAAAATGCTAATTTCAGTTTGCTTATCTATAACTTCTATTGAAAATGTTGATTGATTAAACAAAAGTGTGTGTGTATATATGCGTACACACACACACACACACACACACACATATATATATATATATATACATATATATATATATATATATATATATATATATATATATATATAAATATATA
>JBBPBX010116993.1:0-10018 GCA_038048925.1 Garcialebias charrua
AAAAAAAAAAGATTATTTAGATAATAATAAAACAATACCTCTTGAACAATTGAATCTCTCACTCTTCATCATCATGGCAGGGCTTTAATCTGGTCCAGGGCTTGTTGTTGACAACATCAGTTAGTTTTTTCATAAAGAGCTGAACTTTTTGAAGTGTTGACGTGATGAATGTCTCATAGCGACGCTCAGCAACTTTAAAGCCTGCGCATATAACAACGTTCAGACTTAGATTCGAGATTTAAAAACTCATACAGCTTGTGTTATTGCTCTGGACCGCTCTGATTACCTGATGAAGTAGTAGTTTTAATACAGCTGCTGTTCACGTTCGGATGAAGTAGTTTTAAAGGGGACCAAATGTAGGATATATAATTTTTTGTGGTTTATCTGTGGGCTATCCAGACCATTTTCAGTCAATTTTATACACAAAATAATGCTTAGATAATAAAATATCCCCTTTCTAATTCTGCCAAATTTCACTTCCGTTCTAAACGACCGGTTTATGAATAATGAGGTCTGAAAGCCACGCCCTACAAAGACCTATTTACATTAACTACGCCCTCTGTAACAGCCAGTATCTCTAATATGTTGTTATTTTAAAATTAGCTCTTTTTTATTACTCATTTGACTTACTGTTAGTGCTAGTAGCTTAAGATAACTTACCAAAAGCCCTCTGCGCGCGCCGCCATTTGCAGCTCCTTTTTTTAGCATTAGCCCACCTCCGAGGCTAATGATAGCTTTTCCTCCTCCGAGCGGGCGGTGTTAGCTCCGCTCGTTGCATGCGGCGCTTTTGGGAGCGATCGCTGCTTCAGTCCACACACAAACAAAGTTCACAGAATGTCTCCAGTTAATTTATCCGCATGAGGCAACCTTTGACCGGACCCCCGGACCTCAAAAGTCAGTAGCTCCCAGCAACTCCCGCACGCAGATGGTGTCTTCGCCGGCGGTCTGCAAAACAAAAGGCTTAAAAATTTTTTTTAAAAGATGCCGTGACCGGGAAGCGAACCCGTGTCCTTCAGTTGACGAGTCCAATTCACTACCTCTAGACCAGGGGTGTCAAAGTCAAATACACCGAGGGCCAAAAAAACAAATTTGCTACAAGCCAAGGGCCGGACTGGTTCAATGTTTATTATAAGGAGGTGATAGAAGTTTTTTTTCTTCTTTCTGCACTCTTTTCATTCAATGTTTTTTTTAATGAATTTGTTTTATTTTGTCTCTTTTAAATGAATGAATAAATGAATTAAATAAAATATTAAATAAAGCCTCAATAAACACTTATGATCAATAACTCATGTGAATAATGCAGAATACCATCCTGATTTATGCTCAATAATCCAGGTGAATAACACAGAATAACATCCTGATTTATGCTCAATAATCCAGGTGAATAACACAGAATAACATCCTGATTTATGCTCAATAATCCAGGTGAATAACAGAATAACACCTGATGCATGCTCAATAATCCAGGTAAATAACACAGAATAACATCCTGAATTATGCTCAATAATCCAGGTGAATAACAGAATAACACCCTGATGCATGCTCAATAATCCAGGTAAATAACAGAATAACATCCTGATGCATGCTCAATAATCCAGGTAAATAACACAGAATAACATCCTGATTTATGCTCAATAATCCAGGTGAATAACACAGAATAACATCCTGATTTATGCTCAATAATCCAGGTGAATAACAGAATAACATCCTGATTTATGCTCAATAATCCAGGTGAATAACACAGAATAACATCCTGATGCATGCTCAATAATCCATGTGAATAATGCAGAATACGATCCTGATTTATGATCAATAATCCAGGTGAATAACACAGAATAACATCCTGATGCTTGCTCAATAATCCATGTGAATAACACAGAATAACATCCTGATGCATGCTCAATAATTCATGTGAATAATGCAGAATACCATCCTGATTTATGATCAATAATCCAGGTGAATAATGCAGAATAACATCCTGATGCATGCTCAATAATCCAGGTGAATAACACAGAATAACATCCTGATGCATTCTCAATAATCCAGGTGAATAACACAGAATAACATCCTGATGCATTATCAATAATCCAGGTGAATAATGCAGAATAGCATCCTGATGTATGATCAATAATCCAGGTGAATAACACAGAATATCATACTGATGCATGCTTAATAATCCATGTGAATAATGCAGAATACCATCCTGATTTATGATCAATAATCCATGTGAATAACACAGAATAACATCCTGATTTATGCTCAATAATCCAGTTGAATAATGCAGAATACCATCCTGATTTATGCTCAATAATCCAGTTGAATAATGCAGAATACATCCTGATTTATGATCAATAATCCAGGTGAATAACACAGAATCATCCTGATGCATGCGCAATAATCCAGGTGAATAACACAGAATAACATCCTGATGCATTCTCAATAATCTAGGTGAATAACACAGAATAACATCCTGATGCATTCTCAATAATCCAGGTGAATAACACAGAATAACATCCTGATGCATGCTCATTAATCCATGGGAATAATGCAGAATACCATCCTGATTTATGCTCAATAATCCAGTTGAATAATGTAGAATACCATCCTGATTTATGATCAATAATCCAGGTGAATAACACAGAATAACATACTGATGCATGCTCAATAATCCATGTGAATAATGCAGAATACCATCCTGATTTATGCTCAATAATCCAGTTGAATAATGCAGAATACCATCCTGGTTTATGATCAATAATTCAGGTGAATAACACAAAATATCATCCTGATTCATGCTCAATAATCCAGGTGAATAACACAGAATAACAGGATTATTGATTTATGATCAATATACTGTACCAGTTGAATAATGCAGAATACCATCCTGATTTATGATCAATAATCCATGTGAATAATGCAGAATACCATCCTGATTTATGCTCAATAATCCAGGTGAATAACACAGAATATCATCCTGATGCATGCTCAATAATCCATGTGAATAATGCAGAATATCATAAATCTGAGTGAATAATGAATAAACATGGCTCTGTTCCACCCCTCAACTTTCAGTTAAATTGTACTGTTGTTTCAAAGCTGTAGTTAAAGTAACCAAGCAGCAGAAGGATTTATTCATTGTGAAAGAACCGAAGGACAGACAGAAAACAGTTACAAAAATACTTTAAATCTCTTTATTTTCTTTCCAGGAAAAAGGGAGTTGAGCAGCTGTGGGTGGACAGGAGAGGATATTAGATAAGTAAAGCAGGTCTTGATCTTGAGGGATGATTGATGGTTTATAAGGACTCTTACTTTGGTTCTGCTGCTTGTTGCAGGAGCAGGAGACACTTTGCAGTTTTGGTTTCAGGAGGACATCTTGAAGAAGAGGACAGTCAGCTACAGAGGTGAGACAAGCTAAATGAATGATGTAGGTTTTTACGTTTTTCATCTAACGTTTTTCATCATAGTAGTTCTGTATTGTGAAAAAGTGAGGAGAACTATAGTCTACATCTTTATAAGTGCAATGTGAATTTGAATTGTTGCTTTTAAATGTACACATATACTCAGAAAATAAATAGTTGTTATATGTTAAATAATTAGAAAGCTGACTAATAGCCATTGCTATTCTCCTGACTACCAGGAAAAATAAATATTGTCCATGCCCCAATATTTTATTATTTATATGGAAGAGAAAGGTGCCAAAACCCACCTTTTCATATTTAGCATAATTGAAAAAGCCCTAAATCAGAGAGTCATATAATCTTTATTGTCATTTGAACCACATGTGGTACATGTGATGAAACAACATTATGTACACAGGGTCCCAGTTACATCCAACAATATAAAGTAAAAGAAAAACAGTAATAACATCTAAGATATGAACTAAGAAAAACATCAACTAAAAATACACTAAGCACTAATATCATAGAAAACATTACTCCAAACAGCAGTACGAACATGAGTCTGTATGAGCAGATGAACACGGATGAACACAGCAGCATGAAACAGATTTTTTTTGTCAGTAGCAACATGAAACAGTTCAGCAGCAACGTGAAACAGATCAGCAGCAACATGAAACAGATCAGCAGCAACATGTGATATTTCACATTGATTCTTCTGGTTAGAGATTCATGAGTCTAACAGCCTCAGGGTAGAAGCTGTTCTTCAGTCTCTGTAGAGATCAAAAGGAGTTAATTCAGTAATATGCTGTGGGTGGGAGCTATTCAGGTTTACAAATTTATTATTAATAAAAAATACAAAACTACTACAGGCATTAATCTGCTCACAGACTCATGTTCGTGCTGACTCATGACCACTAGATTGCGCCCACCCCCCATTTAAAAAAAATCACCAGCCGCCACTGATAGATAGATAGATAGATAGATAGATAGATAGATAGATAGATAGATAGATAGATAGATAGATAGATAGATAGATAGATAGATAGATAGATAGATAGATAGATAGATAGATAGATAGATAGATAGATAGATAGATAGATAGATAGATAGATAGATAGATATATATAAAAATGTATCAACTGTGAGTTTTGCAAAACTTGTCATAAGAATATTTTATTAGTGTTAATGTTAACCCACCAAGAATATGCTGGTGAAGATTCTCAGTCATCCATGACATGATAAATTAAAAAAACGTTCAATAGAAAAATGACTGGACTTTATTTGTAACAGAAGCTGGTTAACAGAAGGAAGGTTAACTGTAACAGAAGGTTTATTTGAAGAGCGAAACGTCTTCTGTTACAAATAATGTCCAGTCGTTTTTCTATTGAACGTTTTTTGAACCCACCAAGAATATTTAAATACACTGAACCATGTGTTCACCCAAGGCAGACAGGTCCTAGGTGAGGGATGTTGGCATTGTATTCTTATTTGCCCCAGAATTTGTTGTTTGGTTCACTTCGGATCAAAAAGGAAAGATACACTTAAAATACGACAAACGCACATAATTTAAAGTTCCAAAAACCAGTTTAATTATTCATAAGTTTAAAAAGTCACAGAATACATTTGTTCTATTTCTAACAGCCATTATATTTGTTTAAAAGAGAACCAGGGATAAAGAGTGGGGACAGAGGGAAAGAAAGAAAAAGACATTGAATGCATATTCAAGGAGACATACAACCTGAGAGTTTCTCCCTCGTAGCTTGTTCCTGCGTTGCTTCTCTGGAGGAGGAAGTCTGCTTCTTATACTCTCCTCTGTTGCCTATCCCTAAGCTCATGCTACAGGAATGTTTTTCTATCCTCGACTGATACCTAAAACTCATGCCACAAGAATGTTTTTCTTACCCCTCAAAGTTGAGTGGAAAGTCCCTGCTCATACAAACACTTGCCAGACCGGAAACACAAGGATGTTCTTCTTACCCCTCAAGGTTGAGTGGAAAGTCCCTGTAGTTGTTTTGCACAAACACTTGCCAAACAAGATACGCTACTGCTTGCATCAACTTGTAGCAAATTAGGAGCAAATGAAACATGAAGACAAAAACAATTTTATTTCACAACAAAACCCCCTTTGGACCTCAATTCCTGAGGTCCACCTCAAGAAATAAAATCACACATTTTCTGGTGCGCGCCATACTCTCTCTTATGTCTATGAACTTCGCAAACATCTTTCCCAGGGATTACGCAGAAATGTTCTAGGAGGACAATTTGAATCAGTCGATTAATATGCAAATTGTAGAATATATAAAAAAATATATGCAAACTATGAACGATAATAATAGTAAGCGCTTTAGGATATGGCAGAATTATGAACCTTAAGTTCCCCAAGTTCCTCCTCCAGCAGCAAGGCAGTTGTCTCCCTTGAACACACAAAAATAGAGAAAGAACACAAGATTTATATCACCATCACAGAAACATTAATATACTTTTTGAATGTGCCACACGTACTCAGGGGCATTCCCCTGGGTTGCTCGGGAATGTCCTCCTATGTCCCCGAGTTTTCTTCGTGTTATGTGAAACTCTAATATGTAATGTTTTTATCGTTCTAGGTGTCTGTTCTATGTGTGGATATTCCTAGCACCGAGTGGCCCCATAAAACAGAGTCCTTCTGGGCCCGCACGCAACTTTACTCGGCTACTTTGGTCTACCAAGGCACAAGAGTTCGAATGCGAGCTCTTCTTGTCGTCCAGCCCAATCCTTTAGCTCCTTCCTGGTTCACGGGCTGGAGCACACTGAACCGTGTGGATCCCCTGGCATTGACACGCACTGCCTGTGGTGTGCGTTCAGCGACCCCACACGGGTCCGTACTTGACCAGAGCTGTCTGGTCTTGCCTCCTTTGAAATCTGTTAAGAAAATCTAAACCACAAACTTTCAACTTGTTAGATTACAACAGGGCCTCTCGGTTTAACCCAATTCACTCATCTGAGAGAAGGCCCAAACATAGGTAAATCCATGTGAGTTAAATTACTCTCTACTGTCTATCCATAAACCCACTCACAATGGTACTGATAAATCAGATTCTAAAACGTAAGCCAATTTCTCCAATATTATATTAAAATTTGTACCCAGAAATGTGCAATAAAACAAAAATAAAGTTCCATCCTTACCCCCTCAGCTGGAGCATTTCCAGGAACCACCTATAATAAACAGAATGTGCCACAGCAAACAACACCCAATAAATTATAAATCAGTAGTACAAAGAATGAATCATGCATGTTAGTTGGGTTTAGAAGAGGCTTAATCTTCATTAGGGTTAATTATGAGTAGTTTTGAGGCGGTTCATACTTACAAAAATACTGTACCTTTTCACTCAGCTTATAGCAGAAATTACACACATAGAAATAACATCGCAAGCGGCGGCAGAGCATAATTCACAAAACATTGTACACCTGTGGTTCTATACACCTTTTTCCTGAGTCAATAAGTCACATGTCGTCTCGTCAAGTCAATTGCTATAATTCTACAGAACCATCATATTTCTAAACACCCTCTGATCAGGTCCACTTCAGGTTTGAGTGGTTTGAGCCTGCAGGCCAGGAAACATTTCCAAGGGGCGTCCCCCATCCTGCTTCACACACATTTCACAGAGGGGAAAAAAAAGTGTTGTTAATTGCTCATTCGAAATATGCTTACATCAATACTCCTTCTTCCATGACATGATTAAAGAAAATAAAACGTTCAAGACCGATGCCGCCTCAATATCAACGTAAGTGAACTTTGTTTATAACGCTAATTTATTAGTTCATCTTTTAGTCAATTAATTATTTCTAGGAACATTTGTCAATCTAGTTGTTTCTAGGAAACATTTGTCAATCTAGTTATTTCTAGGAAACATTTGTCAATCTAGTTCTTTCTAATTAGTTATTTCTAGGGACCAATTTCAACCTCTCTATTTTTAGAAACATCTGTCAGCCCCTTAACCCCCTTTTGAAACAAAACTCTACCTTGTTTCAATTATGCCAAAGTTATTTGGTTAATAAATTGGAAATTGTGTCTAAATTTACCATCCTTTAACCTTAGCACTAGTGTCAGATGTTTCCTAAACCTCAGCCTATTGCCACCACTAATTTGGTTTTCACAACCATATAGCTAACTGTAATCTACGATATCATCTCATTTTCTTTAAAATTATAATCATTTACCAAAATGTACCCCTTGTGACACATCAGAATCCCAACATGCACTCCGCCAAGGACAACTGCAAAAACAAAAATATAAAAGTTAGCTTGTTTTGGTCTTATTTATTTATTTATTTATTTTTTTTTCAGCAAAAGTCAGCGCGTTCATTTCAAAAACTCTCACCCAGTCCCGCCCTTACTTATTTAATCTCGAATTAAAAGTAAGTCTAAATTGTCACTGTTTTTAAGCTAGTCACCACTTTAGCAAGTTTACAGTTAACTTGGTCTCAGAGTTACAGGGTCAGCGGCGAATAAATTATTTATTTATCCTAGAACCCCGACCCCTCTGTTCCAGAAGCCCGTCGGCTCACTGGGAGGCTCGACCACTGCGTGTTTTACCTGGGACTTGGGTATTATTATTTTACTTTTACGTGTATAAATACCTACTCGTTTTATTTCCTTATCTTTACTGACTGGAGTCCAACACACTGAATAAATTTGCCTATAAAAATTCCCAATCACAGATTTTGTTTAAACAGGAATCTGCCTACCTTTTTTGTTGAGGTGACCGGTCACTGATCAGTGTTCTGGACTCCCCCTTCCTGTCCGCGTGCAACCATCTCGGTAGGACCTCCATTTTTGTTGGCATTGTATTCTTATTCGCCCCAGAATTCGTTGTTTGGTTCACTTCGGATCAAAAAGGAAAGATACACTTAAAATACGACAAACGCACATAATTTAAAGTTCCAAAAACCAGTTTAATTATTCATAAGTTTAAAAAGTCACAGAATACATTTGTTCTATTTCTAACAGCCATTATATTTGTTTAAAAGAGAACCAGGGATAAAGAGTGGGGACAGAGGGAAAGAAAGAAAAAGACATTGAATGCATATTCAAGGAGACATACAACCTGAGAGTTTCTCCCTCGTAGCTTGTTCCTGCGTTGCTTCTCTGGAGGAGGAAGTCTGCTTCTTATACTCTCCTCTGTTGCCTATCCCTAAGCTCATGCTACAGGAATGTTTTTCTATCCTCGACTGATACCTAAAACTCATGCCACAAGAATGTTTTTCTTACCCCTCAAAGTTGAGTGGAAAGTCCCTGCTCATACAAACACTTGCCAGACCGGAAACACAAGGATGTTCTTCTTACCCCTCAAGGTTGAGTGGAAAGTCCCTGTAGTTGTTTTGCACAAACACTTGCCAAACAAGATACGCTACTGCTTGCATCAACTTGTAGCAAATTAGGAGCAAATGAAACAGGAAGACAAAAACAATTTTATTTCACAACAGGGACCAGACAAAGTGCAGCCCAAAAAACCCTTATGATGAGTACAATTAATGGATACAATGTTCCCTCGCCCAGACGCGGGTCGCCGGGGCCCCACTCTGGAGCCAGGCCCAGAGGTGGGGCACAGTTGGCGAGCGCCTGGTGGCCGGGCTTTTACCCATGGAGCTCGGCCGGGCACAGCCCGAAGAGGAGACGTGGGTCCCCCTTCCCATGGGCTCACCACCTATGGGAGGGGCCAAAGGGGTCGGGTGCAATGTGGGATGGGTGGTGGCCGAGGGCGGGGACCCTGGCGGTCTGATCCTCGGCTACAGAAGCTGGCCATTGGGACATGGAATGTCACCTCTCTGGTGGGGAAGGAGCCTGAGCTAGTGTGTGAGGTTGAGAGGTTCCGGCTAGAAATAGTCGGACTCACCTCAACGCATGGCTCTGGCTCTGGAACCAGTTTCCTTGAGAGGGGTTGGACACTCTTCCACTCTGGAGTTGCCCCTGGTGAGAGGCGCCGAGCAGGAGTGGGCATACTTGTTGCCCCCCATCTTGGTGCCTGTACGTTGGGGTTCACCCCGGTGAACGAGAGGGTAGCCTCCCTTCGCCTACGTGTGGGGGGACGGGCTCTGACTGTTGTTTGTGCCTATGCGCCAAACGGCAGCGCAGATTACCCACCCTTTTTGGAGTCCTTGGAGGGGGTATTGGAGAGTGCACCTCCTGGGGACTCCCTTGTTCTACTGGGGGACTTCAACGCTCACGTGGGCAATGACAGTGAGACCTGGAGGGGTGTGGTTGGGAGGAACGGCCCCCCTGATCTGAACCCGAGTGGTGTTCTGTTATTGGACTTCTGTGCTTGTCATGGATTGTCCATAACGAACACCATGTTCAGGCATAAGGGTGTCCATATGTGCTCTTGGCACCAGGACACCCTAGGTCGCAGTTCGATGATCGACTTTGTTGTTGTCTCATCTGATCTGCGGCCGCATGTCCTGGACACTCGGGTGAAGAGAGGGGCGGAGCTGTCCACTGACCACTACCTGGTGGTGAGTTGGCTCCGATGGTGGGGGAGGATGCCGGTCAGACCTGGCAGACCCAAACGTATTGTGAGGGTCTGCTGGGAACGTCTGGCAGAGTCTCCCGTAAGACGGAGCTTTAACTCCCACCTCCGGGAGAGC
>JBBPBX010116994.1:0-10018 GCA_038048925.1 Garcialebias charrua
ATTTCATCTTCTTTCTGCTCCTTTCATTTTATCCTACTTGTATTCTTGTATCTGATGAAACTGTCTTGTATTGTTCTTTAAAAATGAATGAATAAACATCAAATCAAAATCAAATCAAATATATTAATAATGACGCACGATGGTTTCATGTATTTGTGGCAAATAGAGTTCAGTTAATCAGAGAGAACACGAACCCGAATCAATGGAATCATGTTGACGCCACTGAAAATCCAGCAGATCATGCGTCAAGAGGGCTTTGTGCCTCTGAGATTTTAACAACTAACTGGCTAACAGGTCCTGAATTTTTGTGGAAAAGGGAGATGAGCAAGGAATTTAAATCTTGCCCTGGTCTGTTAGTTGGTGACCCAGAGATCAAAGCTGGTCAGAGGCGGCCGCCACTAGAGGGCGCTAGGGGCGCCGCCCCTCCTTGGAACTGCAGCTCTTCTTCTTTACCATTTGAAGATTTAATTATTTTTTTTAATAAAAGTGAAATAATAAAATAAAAATATTTCGAAATGCATGCATATATGTTTTTAGTTGTGTAGGATAAATATTTTATGAGTAATTGTTTGTTTCAAAAAACGTTTTCTGATTTGACGTACTTCCGGTTTCCCCGCTCGGCGCCGCCTGCGGCTATTCCATTGAATCTAATTATAACTAGCGGCCGCTAGCGGCCGTAGTTAGTTTATGTCCCATCTGTCCAAAACTATTGAACTGTACAGGTCGCATTTTCCATCGCCCTCGAGCCTGGACTCGTCTCTTATCGCCACGGATCGCCAGCGCTTCCGGTTCGAGCCAGGAGGGAGGGGGGAGCGGGGGACTCTCTCTGTTTACACCGTCAGAGCTGATCACACGCCAACTAGCGACGTTGAAACAGCAGTAATTATTAATGGTGCCTTTCTACATAGGTAAGCAAGTAATAATTGTGAGTTATAAATCTCTAAGCGCACATGAGCAAAGTTTGAGCTGTTCTCATCTGTGTGCTGACGTGGTGTCGTGTGTTGCTATCAGTCACACAGCTAGTAGCTACTAGCTGTGCTTATGAATGTTGTGGTGTTTCTTTATCTAATGCTTATTACTATTCCTGACTGATTTGGCTCTCAACTAGATGTTACAAAAGTGTTTTCTAAAGCTTTCTCAAGAAGTTTGAATTGAGAAAGCTTATCGGATGATGAGCGAAACGTCTTCTGTTACAAATAAAGTCCAGTTGATCTTGTATTGAACGCCTTTTTTGATTTATCATGTCCTGGACGACTGAGAATCTTCACCAGCATAATCCAGGTTGAAAAATCTAAAAAAGCTAAGTCTGGTCCTCTGGACATTTGTCCAGAGGACCAGACTTAGCTTTTTTAGTGTTTTCTAAATGTTATGTGTTTAATATTATGACTATCAGGTGTTTATGTATTAATATTTTGATTATCAGATGTTCGTGTGTTAATATAATGATTGTCAGTTGTGTGTTAATGTTATGATTATCAGATGTTCATGTGTTGTGTTAATATTATGAATATCAGATTGTCTTATGATATTTTATTTTAAATGTGTAGGGACTATGTTTCTCGGCTGGCCTGGGAACGCCTTGGGATTGCCCCAGAGGAGCTGCTCCATGTGGCTGGGGAGAGGGAAGTCTGGGCCTCCCTACTTAGGTTGCTACCCCCGCGACCCGACCCCGGATAAGCGGAAGAAAATGGATGGATGGATGGATGTGTAGGACTCGGGAAAAAGGTCGGTACAATGAAAACACACTCTCAGAACTGTGTACTTCAGTATGCTTTAATAAAAAGTTGCCACAGATACAATGAAACTCTGCAAAGCATAAAAATGCTCAAAACAACACATACTGTTATTTGCTAGGGTTAAGCATCAATTTTAAACCCCGCCACGAACAACAGAAAAAGCCTCAAGCTTTCACACACACTCAGAAAAAGGCATTGAAATAAAAAGATCAGAATCCCTCACCGTTGATACAAACGAGGAAGGCCGCTTCGTTCAGTGGGAGATATTTTCTTCAATGCAAAACCGGGCGTTGATCAGACCCTCGGTAGACCTTCGAAATCCATCCGAGCGCCTCCTTATTTTATACCTTTGAGGTGTGTGAATGTGTATGCATGGTGCGTGTGCGTGTGCGTGCGTGTCTATAATGACTTCACTCTCTCATCTTAATACAAACATGTTTTTGTGTGAGTCGGTGCAAGGCACGGGTGAGGGATAACATTTGTTACTTTGATTAGACTGTTGCAACTTTTGCCAATAAAAACAAAGTTATATGTGAAAAAGAGCAGGGCCCTTGCCCCTCCACATAGTCAGTGTCTTCAAAGCAAAAACTGCCTCACTAAAAAGTCAGCCTGACACTAAGTATATGGTCAGTTTTAATGAATACACTTAAATTTGATAAAATAGTCAGAAAGCATAATATTTCTCTGTTTTATCTCACTCTTCATCCCACCCTTTGATTTTTGACTAATTTTGAAAATTTTGTCCTGTGACCTCATAGGGCACTCGCCAATATATGCCCATCCATCTTTCCACACTCGCGCAAACCAAATCAAGGAAAGAAACCCGATCACCTTCATGAACAATGACTTGATATATCCTATTTCCACTAACCCAATAATCCCGTACTAACGTATCAGGTCTTACCGTTGTATCTATTTCAATAGTAGTTCTCTGAGTTCCAAACCAATGATCTCTTATTGTAACCGTAATCTTCATTCCAGAGCTGTGTTATAAACCAATCTAATTATACGATCTTTCGTGCGTTTAATATAAAAACATGTGCACACGTTACACAAAGTTAATACTACTAAGCAAAGCACTAAAATTAGCAAAGGAGGGACTGCATATGCTCGCGCCGTCGATGACATTCCTGTGAATATGTCCCACCAATGGTGGGCCGACGCTTGTTCGATGAGTTTAGCCGCATGCAAAACCTTCCCCTGTGCTATGTATGTGGACACTGTTAAATCAGAAACGTTAGACTTATGGGATTCAATCATCTGTTTTAGCTCCATGGAATCGTTCAACGCGCGCTTGAAACGAGCCAGGGAGACCCGCCACGGTACATGCAGAAATTGCCACTGTACCTCAGTCAGACGGGTGCTTGAACTGTAATTGGTTAATCGATAAGTCTGGTTGTTCCAACTCCACAAGTGAACACCATACAAACAGCCAGAGAAAGGCACCGTGGGTAATTGTGGATGGCTCTTAATTGTTGCTACGCATAACGTGTGTGGTCCGATCTGCCATAGCATGTCCCTAGCTGGTTCATGAACCCAATCACACAACACCCCATCTCTGGTTATACACGGGTTAATGTGACCTGTTTGCAACATACATATCACTCCTTTGTCTGCAGTCTCGCACAGTTGCATGTCATAAGTGAAGTTTGTCCTTGGCTCAAACCATTCACCTTTTATTTTCAAAAACCAATACCCTTGTACAGTAATTACAGGTAAAACATGATACTTGCATACTGTAGTTGTGTCATTAATCAGATATTGTACCCAATGTCCCTCACACATTTTTTCATCACATTTTGTCATTTCTGGTTTCAAAACCAACCAATATGTACTCGAGATGTTCCACAACCTGCGCCATTCATGATGATTCTTCGTCGTCACCACCCTTTGGAAGCGCTCCTTCTGCACCTGTGCATGTAAGGATTGTAGACTACACGTGGTCCAATTCAAAGCCTGTGTCAAGTTCTGAAGTATCTCTTCTGTTTCACCCCACATTTTTAATTGCCAGTCCAGTCCTTTAAGGAGCAGTTTGGCAGTCTCTACTTGGGTCATTACCACTGATGGCATCCACACCCCAACCTGATGGATTGCTGTCGATGTATGCTGCCCCGTAGTGGACAACATGGATCTGGTCACCTCGCCATCAATTGTATTTGACAAACCCAAGACAGTTCCAGTTCCTCCCAGTAAGGTGTCATACCACGCCCTTTTAATTCTCGAGCAACGTGGTAAAGGTGGGAACAGCACCTTCCAATGTACAGTCATGGTTAACACAGACTTCGCCATGAGTTGACAAGTGTCTATGATTGGGGCCAGGTGAGTTTGTTCCGCCTTGGTTGAATTAGGCAGTGCCCAGAGTGTGTGCACGAATGTCACTCTGGTAGTCGTCGTTGTAGAATTTCCAATGAGCATTACTCTCTCATCAGCAGTGAAGCTGAAACGTGTCCCATTCTGGCCCTTAGGCATGCATGTATGATTTTTGAACATCATACACACGGGAACCTGCGATTCAACAGTCACCTTGCATCCTGTCATGGTTATCGGGATGTCATACCCTCTGAAGCATTTCGGGCACATATATATAGGACAGTTACTGGTAATTTGGCTAACCCGGCAGAGTTTACTGGATACACATGTCAGGTTGCCTCGTGCCTCTGTCATGAGCGTAGTTTTCCTTGCAACAACGAAGGGTCTTTCCACCTTAATCAATGTTTGACCTGGTGTCGCTGAGGAGAGGCTGACCATGAACACCATGACACCAACGACAAGGAACACGGTGCCCAAACAGCCGACACTGCCATTTGGTCGGCGCTTGCCACGACCGCCGGTCATCTTGGCCCCGTGATGAACTCGATCCGCCCGTCAACAAAGACCAGGGAAACATCAAGCTGTGGAAACAAGAAATACTGCTTACAGACAGAGAAAGATCAATTAGTTTTCTCTCAAATAACATTTTTTGACAGGTACATTTATCCATTTTTCCTCTCCTGAATACAACACTGAAACTGTTGCATCTGTTCCTTGTGCTATTATTTCTGCAGCACGAGGAGGACCATTTTCCTGTCTTATCCATACTTTGGCTCCCGGTTTGTCAGTGGAACCAAAGCCACCAGTTCCTCTAACGGTCACTGTGACAGGTGCAGGAATTTCCATCACTGTTGACATGTCACATGGCTTAATAAGTAACTGTGCTATTTTGTCTCCTTTTTCCAGCACCAAAGGGCTGTCATGTTGAAGTTTACAGACCACGCCCAGCTCCCCTTGATAATCTGCATCAATGACCCCTGCTTGAATAGTGAGCCCTTTTAATGACAATCCAGATCTGGGTAGAATGTGTCCATACATCCCTTTAGGACACTGCAAACCTAACCCAGTTTTTACAATCTGAATCTGATTAGGAATCAAGGTCACTGGCTCCATTGTTCTTAAATCTAGTCCCGCTGATCCGGGAGTTGCTCGAACAGGTAGTTCAGCTCTGTTGTCAATTTTCCACATTCTGATCGGTTCTTTGTCAGGGGTGTTGTACACATTAATCATTCGATTTAGGGGTGTGGTACCTGGTGTAATTGGTCTGTTATTCAGTTGAGACACAGTCTGTGACAAATTTAACTTCCAATTTGTTAAATCATGTTTGTCATTTAATTTTCTTAACATCTCTTTCAACAATCCATTCATTCTCTCAATCAGCCCAGCAGCCTGTGGATAATATGGAATATGATATACCCACTCAACATATTTCTCTGCTGCCCACTCTTTTACATTTTTCCCAGTAAAATGAGTCCCATTGTCTGTCTGAATCTGCAAAGGGACTCCATAGAAGGATTCTAGGGTCCTCAAACACTTCAATGTAGACACCTGATTTGCATATTTACAGGGATGAGTCACCAGCACTCCTGAATATGTGTCCACAGCCGTGCACACATATCTACATCCTTGTGACATGGGCAGGGGACCAATAAAGTCCATTTGCCAAATCTGGCCTGGCCCTTTCCCTCGATGTATTTGTCCCTGCATGTGTTGTGGCAACCCTTTTCTCTGATGTTGACAGGCTTCACATTGTTGTATAGCAGTTTTGATGTCATCTGTTTTTAGATCTATTCCCCTGTCTTGTGCCCACTGCTGTGTTCCCTGAATGCCCCAGTGTCCTGCTTTTTGATGTGCCCATCTAGCTAGGCCTACACTAGATTCACGAGTTACAGGTAGTGCTCTGACAACCCCATCAATGTATCAATTGTGCAAGGCCTCAGCATCTGTGTTCTTTGTGTGAGCGTCAACATGAGTTACTGTCACTGGGATTGACTGTACTTTTTCCCAGATTTCTTTCCACAACTCTTTTCCCCACACCTCTTTGTTCTGAATTTTCCACCCGTTGGCATGCCACGTGGACATCCATGTAGTTAACCCATTAACTACTGACCATGAGTCTGAGTAGATGTAAACTCACTGCACCCCTGCCTGCATGATCACCATGTGCACAGCTCACTGGCGGTTCTGGACACGGGCCCACATGGGCCAGTGCCCGTGTATCACGGAGCCTGGCCCTCCCTCTGGCCCGCCCTCTGAGCAAGAAGCGGAAACCATCCGATACCAGCATAATTTACGTATCAGATTTTTGATCCAACCTGCCGATATTTTCTGACCCATGATGCACGTTGGCTTCAAACTATGGAATGGATTTCCTGAACGGAGGCGTGTCTCATGATCCCAGAGTAATAAGACCCGCCTCACATTCAGGAAATCCATGTCATAGTTTGCAGCCAGCTGCAGCGTGAGGAGCTGACTGAGTACTCTGTTGGGTTTGTTTTGGCATCGTTTTCAAAAAGCGGGTCGTTTGTTTATGGATTCTTTACATGGAGCTGGTCACAATTGGTTATGGATCACTGTTTACATGGAGCTGGACACTTGTTTCTGTTTCAAGATCTGACACTGGTGAGTAACATGTTAGCTAGCCTAGCAGCTAGCCGACTTTTCATCGTAACAAAGTAACATGTGTCCGCTGTGTGGAAGTATTTAAACACCGCAAGACAACAACGTTCAATGTCTGCAGAGCTATATACAGTAAACACATCTGTGTCACATTAAACCGCGGTCAAGTTAGTTTTACGCCGGACATTCGAGCTCCGGGGCTTCAGCGGTGTGTTTTTCTTTTTCAAGCCGGGAATGGCGCTCTGTTTCCGGGCAGCTGCTGTCAGCTTCCCCCTGGAGCTCCGTGGCTGCGCATCATATCATAACAGCTACAATATAAAGCCATGTAAACACTAAAAACAGGAACATGTCTGTGTTGGTTTATGCCATGAACTTAGCAGATGTAAAGCCATTTAATATTTTATTTAATTTATTTATTCATTCATTTAAAAGAGACAAAATAAAACAAATTAATCAAAAATAAAACATTGAATGAAAAGAGTGCAGAAAGAAGAAAAAAATCTTATATCACCCCATTATTTAAAATAATATATAAAATAACTTTAAACAAACAATCACTTAACTCCATATCTGTAAAATTAACTGAATTATAACCATTTTTGAGTTTGGCTTATTTCAATTGCCTGCTGCAGCCATCTTCAATTCAATTGTACTCAAAAGTTAATCAGCAGTAAAGAAACATCCGTTTATTATTTCTTGAAAGATTTTTCAAAATCTGTCCAGAGGGTCATGAGATATTTTGCTAACAGACCAACATCATTGATTCCAAATAAATAACGCCAGTGGTGGAGAAAGTACTCAAACACTGTACTTAAGTAAAAGTACAAATAAACAGACAAAATGTACTCTAGTAAAAGTAGAAGTACCATATTAATGTTTTTACTTAAGTAAAAGTAAATAAGTACTTGCTTTTAAAAATACTTAAAGTATTAAAGTAAAAGTACTTGCTGAATGTATTACCTAATGCAATGGTTTACAAAATCATCAAGTGTGCGTATATTTTCTGTAACAATACATTAATAGTGTTGAGTCATTTTAATGAACAATGCTGCAGATAATACCGTACATGTTTTTATTGTGTTTACTCTGACACAGTTCACACTTGGACTTGTGATTCTGTGCGTCAGTATTTCAGGGATGACATGAAGAGTTAAATGTCATTAAGTAAAATAAGAAAGAGGAATGATTTTACCTTTGAACATTTTTATTTAACACAAACCAATGTGTCATTTTAACTGCAGTAAACACGTTTAAGTAAAAGTTGTCTGTTTGAAAAAAGGAGCATTAGACCTAACAAAGGAACATCTGATCATTTCAACTCCAGTTTGTCTTCAACTCTAGTTAAAATACTGTCTAGTCAACCTTGTAATGGGTCAATAGTGAACAATATTTTAACTTCCTGACACCATTTTCGAAACTTGGACCTGAGTGTCGAGACATTTGGAGACATCTCTTGTCTCCTGTCCTAACATCCCATGAACTGATACATTTTAATATTGCAGCAATAATTTCTTGTCCAAGTTCAGAATAAGTTGTTTTTCAAAGTTTTTTTTTGAGTCCAGTCTGGCTCTTTTGGGAGAGAGAATCTGTCCTGCTGTACTGAACAGTCTTTCAATAATATTTCAATAATCTTTCAATAAGGCCATGGGTGTTGTGTATCTTGCTGACTCTGTGGTGGAATCCATTTTGGGTGTGTTAGTGGTGCTGTGGGTGCTCCCAGCTCAGTGACGTATATACTAGAATATATGTCACTGGTCCAGCTCTTCTTGAAGGCAGGTCTAATGTTACCTGTCCACTTTGCAGTGATTCAATGGACCAACTCCCCTCTCAACATCAGTTACTTTCAAACTACATGTAATGACAAATCAAAAAACTGCAACGTGAATGTAACTTGTAACTCAACACATTATAGAAATGTAGTGTAGTAGAAAGTACAGATACTTCATGTAAAATCTAGTGGAGTAAAAGTAAAAGTACCCACATGTAAAGTACAGATACATGAAAAATGTACTTAAGTACAGTTACAAAGTATTTGTACTTTGTTACATCCCACCACTGAATAACGCTATAATTTTAAAGAAAGATCTTATGCATTCTAAAAGTCCTTTGCTTATGCTTTGGGAATGAGTCTCAGCTACTACCACACCAAATTTTATCTCAATTTTTTGTCAAATTGAATGAGTTGTAGTCAATTTTGTGTTGTTTAAGTTCAGTTAGCTGTGGCAGCCATCTTAAATTGGATGTACTTTAAAAGTCAACCAGTCGTAGAGAGCCATTCAGTGAATATTTCTTGAAAGTTTCATCAAAATCTGTTCAGTTGTTCATAAGATATTTTGCTAACAGACAGATGCAGAATACAAACATAATTTGATGATTTCTGGCAAACCGATCAACAAATGAGTCACTCATTTGTTGATCGATTTGCCAGAAATCATGATGCCAGAAATCATGAAATTCTGCGATTTTGTATTCATCAAAATCGCAGAATACAGTTGCTGTGATAGTAGGGCAGCCAATGTTGTTATATAATTTTGGACTGAGAAACTGAACCAAGACTTCACCTAACAGTTATTTTCATTATCATTTTATTTGCTTATTAATATATTTTATTCAGTCAATACAAATGCTGTGTAAAATGTTTTGTATTTTTCTCATTTGATTTTTTAAACTATTTTCTTTGGTTACAATGGTTAATCACTGCTTTTAAAAAATAAGAGTCAAGTAAGATTTCGAATCTGTCTTTTTCTCCGAGATGAACGTGCCCCTCTGACAAAACCTCTGGCCCCAGCTTGGCCCCACCAGTATAACTGGTCTAGAACCGCCACTGGCACAGCTTTTAATTCAGCCCACTGACTGCTTCCTCCCTCCCCCATTTCTTCCAGGGTCTGACTGCGCCGGATTAAAAGCACCTGCTTTCCATCTACGCTTTCCTGCCTGCCACTTAGAAGAACCGTCAGTGAACCAAGCTTGCTGTTGCTCATCAGAACTGAGGCCATCCCATCGCTTTCCAGACTTTACTGGGGACTCTGCCAACTTTTCAATTTCAAAAGCCTGTTCCCCTTCCTCTGGAATGTCAACAACTTGCTCATGCAAAACAGATACTCCATTCTCTCCTGGTTTAGCTCGTTCAGACACATACCACTTCCATTTAATGATGTTGGCTTCCTGAACTGTTCCTATTCTGTGGGTGGTGGGCTCACTCATGACCCAGTTCAAAATAGGTATGTGAGTTCTCATCAAAATTTCATGTCCAGCAGTCTGAGCTTCAGTTTCAAGCAAAGCCCAATAACAGCCCAACAGCTGCTTTTCAAAAGGAGTATATCTTACTCCTGCAGGAGGCAGTTTTCTAGACC
>JBBPBX010116995.1:0-10017 GCA_038048925.1 Garcialebias charrua
AACGGCTTGTTTAGCTTTACCGTAGCTCTTTACACAGTGTTACTGTGTAGTGTTCTAACTTGGTGTTAATATTAAATGAATCTTAATGACTCATTTGGTGTCTTCTCCACAGGTTTCTGCTCATCCTGACCAAACTGTAGGAGAAGAACCGATGGGATCACTATCCTCATCTCTTGAACCACAGGTGAACAGCTTTCTGACTTGAAAATCTATCTAATTTGTCTGACAGGTATTTTAGTGGACATGGGTTTTTGGGAGAGTAGACACAGTCCCCGCAATGCTTGTTCCTGTCAGGGGACTGCATTCTGAGGACTGTGTGTAGATGACTGTAGAGTAATATTGTTGGCAATCAGTAGGACCTTGCTTAAAATAGTATTGCCAAACAACTTGTCTAGCTTTACCATAGCTCTTTACACAGTGTTACTGTATAGTGTTCTAACTTGAAGTTAATATTAAATGAATCTTAATGACTCATTTGGTGTCTTCTCCACAGGTTTCTGCTCACCCTGACCAAACTGTAGGAGAAGAACCGATGGGATCACTATCCTCATCTCTTGAACCACAGGTGAACAGCTTTCTGACATGGAAATCTTTCTAATTTGTCTGACAGGTATTTTAGTGGACATGGGTTTTTGGGAGAGTAGACACAGTCCCCGCAATGCTTGTTCCTGTCAGGGGACTGCATTCTGAGGACTGTGTGTAGATGACTGTAGAGTAATATTGTTGGCAATCAGTAGGACCTTGCTTAAAATAGTATTGCCAAACAACTTGTCTAGCTTTACCATAGCTCTTTACACAGTGTTACTGTATAGTGTTCTAACTTGGTGTTAATATTAAATGAATCTTAATGACTCATTTGGTGTCTTCTCCACAGGTTTCTGCTCATCCTGACCAAACTGTAGGAGAAGAACCGATGGGATCACTATCCTCATCTCTTGAACCACAGGTGAACAGCTTTCTGACTTGAAAATCTATCTAATTTGTCTGACAGGTATTTTAGTGGACATGGGTTTTTGGGAGAGTAGACACAGTCCCCGCAATGCTTGTTCCTGTCAGGGGACTGCATTCTGAGGACTGTGTGTAGATGACTGTAGAGTAATATTGTTGGCAATCAGTAGGACCTTGCTTAAAATAGTATTGCCAAACAACTTGTCTAGCTTTACCATAGCTCTTTACACAGTGTTACTGTATAGTGTTCTAACTTGAAGTTAATATTAAATGAATCTTAATGACTCATTTGGTGTCTTCTCCACAGGTTTCTGCTCACCCTGACCAAACTGTAGGAGAAGAACCGATGGGATCACTATCCTCATCTCTTGAACCACAGGTGAACAGCTTTCTGACATGGAAATCTTTCTAATTTGTCTGACAGGTATTTTAGTGGACATGGGTTTTTGGGAGAGTAGACACAGTCCCCGCAATGCTTGTTCCTGTCAGGGGACTGCATTCTGAGGACTGTGTGTAGATGACTGTAGAGTAATATTGTTGGCAATCAGTAAGAACTTTTTAAAATAGTATTGCCAAACTTGTCTAGCTTTACCATAGCTTTTTACACAGTGTTACTGTATAGTGTTCTAACTTGAAGTTAATATTAAATAATTCTTAATAACTCATTTGGTGTCTTCTCCACAGGTTTCTGCTCATCTTGACCAAACTGTAGGAGAAGAACTGATGGGATCACTACCCTCATCTCTTGAACCACAGGTGAACAGCTTTCTGACTTTGAAATCTTTCTAATTTGTCTGACAGGTATTTTAGTGGACATGGGTTTTTGGGAGAGTAGACACAGTCCCCGCAATGCTTGTTCCTGTCAGGGGACTGCATTCTGAGGACTGTGTGTAGATGACTGTAGAGTAATATTGTTGGCAATCAGCAGGATCTTGCTTAAAATAATATTGCCAAACGGCTTGTTTAGCTTTACCGTAGCTCTTTACACAGTGTTACTGTGTAGTGTTCTAACTTGGTGTTAATATTAAATGAATCTTAATGACTCATTTGGTGTCTTCTCCACAGGTTTCTGCTCATCCTGACCAAACTGTAGGAGAAGAACCGATGGGATCACTATCCTCATCTCTTGAACCACAGGTGAACAGCTTTCTGACTTGAAAATCTATCTAATTTGTCTGACAGGTATTTTAGTGGACATGGGTTTTTGGGAGAGTAGACACAGTCCCCGCAATGCTTGTTCCTGTCAGGGGACTGCATTCTGAGGACTGTGTGTAGATGACTGTAGAGTAATATTGTTGGCAATCAGTAGGACCTTGCTTAAAATAGTATTGCCAAACAACTTGTCTAGCTTTACCATAGCTCTTTACACAGTGTTACTGTATAGTGTTCTAACTTGAAGTTAATATTAAATGAATCTTAATGACTCATTTGGTGTCTTCTCCACAGGTTTCTGCTCACCCTGACCAAACTGTAGGAGAAGAACCGATGGGATCACTATCCTCATCTCTTGAACCACAGGTGAACAGCTTTCTGACATGGAAATCTTTCTAATTTGTCTGACAGGTATTTTAGTGGACATGGGTTTTTGGGAGAGTAGACACAGTCCCCGCAATGCTTGTTCCTGTCAGGGGACTGCATTCTGAGGACTGTGTGTAGATGACTGTCACTGCACAAAAACCATAGATATACGGGAGTATCAGATGTGGTATATCTCCGCATCCTTCACATATACGGACAATTTCCGGGAATTTCCGTATCGCATCCTCGGAAAATCCAGTTTCGGATATTCCCGGATACGAACAGATCCGAACTTTATTGATCCTTAAAAAATCCCAAAATCCGGATACTTTATCTGCTGCAGATCCAGAAATATGTGGCTCTGTTATCCCTCGGGATTACTGCTTGCATCTCTTCGGATACTTGCCGCATATATGACGTATGATTGGTTTATATTTACGTATACGTGACATGTCAGTCGTATATTTAAGGATTTCTATCTGTGAAGAATCCGGATGTATGCGATTCCTCAGATTTCCAGCAGATCTTTGACGGATCAGGTTGCAGATGTCAGTCGTATATTTAAGGATATTTATCTGTGAAGTACCTGGAGGTATGCGATTCTTCAGATTTCCAGCAGATCTTTGACGGATCAGGTTGCAGATGTCAGTCGTATATTTAAGGATATTTATCTGTGAAGTACCTGGAGGTATGCGATTCTTCAGATTTCCAGCAGATCTTTGACGGATCAGGTTGCAGATGTCAGTCGTATATTTAAGGATATTTATCTGTGAAGTACCTGGAGGTATGCGATTCTTCAGATTTCCAGCAGATCTTTGACGGATCAGGTTGCAGATGTCAGTCGTATATTTAAGGATATTTATCTGTGAAGTACCTGGAGGTATGCGATTCTTCAGATTTCCAGCAGATCTTTGACGGATCAGGTTGCAGATGTCAGTCGTATATTTAAGGATATTTATCTGTGAAGTACCTGGAGGTATGCGATTCTTCAGATTTCCAGCAGATCTTTGACGTATCACGTTGCAGATGTCAGTTGGATATTTTAACAGATTTTTATTTTATGCAAATTCATGCATATTTAGGAATATGATATACTCTGCCTGAAAATACAGGTTTTGCATGTAGGTAGACCATGTAAAATAACACCAATGGTTACTGGTAGTTGTTTTTTTTACCCTAACCCTCCATTTATTTTTTTATTTTTAATATGTGAAGCACTTTATATAACTACATTTGTTTTAAATCTGCAATACAAATAGTTGGCTTCTAACATCTTTACATTTTAACATCACCCAGTTTTCTACATCAACATTAGTCTTTAATTTAGATTTATGTACCAACATCATGATGTACAAATCACAAGCTGGACCAAAAGCAGTCTAGTAAATACACAGTGGTTTGTATCTTCAGAACTACTACGGTAATGCAAACATCAGACATAAAAAAACTGACCATGACTTTAAATTTATTTTTTTATTAACACCCCCCCCCCCACACACACACACACACACACACACACACACACACACAACGCACGCACGCACGCACACACACACACACACACACACACACACACACACACACACACACGCACACAAAGAGGAGAAGAAGAGGAGATGTATGGATGCAGTTAGAGAGGACATGAAGGTAGTTGGAGTGAGGACAGAGCAGAGGACAGAGTGAGGTGGAGGAGGATGACTCGCTGTGGTGACCCCTGAAAAGGGAAAAGCCAGAAGAAGAAGGTGCTCAAGGCAGCCTCAGGTTGCATCTCACTGGGCACTCTGCGATGGACTTTGTTCTGAAGCTCAGCAAATGTTTTGGAGTCAGAAGCGCTCCTCTCTCGCAAAATCCTCCATCCTCTTAATGTTGTATAGGCAATCGTGGAGCTCAGTAAAGAAGTTGAATACTTTTCGCTGAAACACTGATGGAAAAACAAAAACAAAAACACACATTTCTTGATTAAAATAGTTATCTCTCCAACAGCAAGGTAGCTGGTTGATAATTTTTTTCAAGTGTCTCACTGCTAATTGATCAATACCGGTACTTACCATCCTGAGGCAATGGGAATGCCCATCTTCCAAGTTTGGTGTCCTGAACACGAGGGATATTCTGTGGAGGCGTTGGACTCCTACACAGGTGATTTAAAGAAAAATTAGTGTGTCCATTTTTGGATGCCTACTTTTACTCAGTGGTGGAGAAAATACTCAAACACTGTACAGTACTTAAGTAAAAGTACAAATAAACAGACAAAAATATACTCTAGTAAAAGTAGAAGTACCATATTAATATTTTTACTTAAGTAAAAGTAAATAAGTACTTGCTTTTAAAAATACTTAAAGTATTAAAGTAAAAGTAATTGCTGAATGTATTACCTAATGCAATGGCCTACAATACCATTAAGTGTGTGTACTGTATGTAAATTTTCTGCATTACATAAATAGTGTTGAGTCATTTTAATGAACAATGCTGCAGATAATACAGTACTGTACATGTTTTTATTGTGTTTGCTCTGTGACACAGTTCACACTTGGACTTGTGATTCTGTGCATCAGAATTTCTGACATGCAGCAGAGTAAAATGTCATTAAGCAAAATAAGAATAATAAGGATGATTTTACCTTTGAAAGTTTTTATTTAACACAAAATAAAACCAATGTGTCATTTTAATTGCAGTAAACACACAGAAGTAAAAGTTTTCTGTTTAAAAAAAGGAGAATTAGACACATCATGCACTGAACATTTCAACTCCAGTTTGTCATCAACTCTAGTTAAAATGCTGTCTAGTCAACCTTGTAATGGATCAACAATGAACAATATTTTAACTTCCTGACACCATTTTCAAAACTTGGACCAGAGTGTCGAGACATTTAGAGACATCTCTTGTCTCCTAACACCCCATGAACTGACACATTTTAATGTTGCAGCAAGAATTTCTTGTTTCTTGACAAATTGAAAAAACTGCAACGTGAAAGTAGCTTGTAACTCAACACATTATAAAAATGTAGTGTAGTAGAAAGTACAGATACTTCATGTAAAATGTAGTGAAGTAAAAGTAAAAGTACCCACATTTAATTCTACTTAAGTAAAGTACAGATACATGAAAAATGTACTTAAGTACAGTAACAAAGTACTTGTACTTAGTTACATCCCACCACTGCTTTTACTTGAGTAATATTTGGTTCAAGTAACAATACTTTTGCTTTAGTACTAATTTTGAATACTCTACCTCTGCTCCCGGTCAACACCTGCTGGAGGTGCCTCGCTCAAGGTACAAACAATGGGGAGACCGGTCATTTTCTGTTGCCGGCCCAAAAGACTGGAATAGACTCCGCTTTGAGCTGCTGTAAAAATAAAAATGCAGTACATGTACAAGTACAGTACATTATGTGTAAGTTCTACTGAGAGAAATAGGACAAACCTACCAGTAGATGGCGCTTTAACACATCTGTTCATGAGGACTGATGACCTTACCTGCAAAAAATATATGCTGAGTCACCCAGGACATGATAAAATCAGAACAAGCGTTCAATACAAAAACAACTTGACTTTATTTGTTACAGAAAACGTTTCACCTTCTATCCAAAGGGCTTTATCTCCTTTGAATTGAAAAAGCCCGAGGGTGAAATGTTTTCTGTAACAAATAAAGTCCAAAATATGTTTTTGTAAAATCCACAAAAACATTAATGTTACCGAAATACTGTTCAGCAATACATTGTTCTGTTGCTGGTCAGTGCATGCCTGTTTTTGTCTCCTTGAAAAATTCATCAAACAATTCAAACAACTTTAAGCAAGACACCCCCCCCACCCCCACCCAAAAAAAAACAAAAAACAAACCTCGTTGCATATATGGCTTATAAATAGCCTACTAGAAGAATTTATCTTCAAACATGCAGCGCTTTATTCTCAAATCAGCTGCATTTTAGCTCACGTTAGCTTTTTTGTCAATTGAAGTGAACAAAGCTACAGGTAAAACTTCTAAAGAAATTAAAATAAACTAAAAAAGAACCGATTACCTTCTACTGCTGAATGTCAACTCGTCCAGTCAACGTCTAATGAAAAGCAAGCTTTTAGTCCAGCCTGTTGAGCGCTGAGACCGAGAGGAAATAGAACTTTGAACGCATGTGTCACTGTCCCTGTGTGGATATGTGAGATCGGTTTGAACGTAGCGCGCTTCTTCTTCTTCTTCTTGTGGTGTTTTTTGGCGGTTGGCAAACAACTTAATGGTGCATTACCGCCACCAACTGGTAAGGAGTGTGGATCCTATCACTTCTACTTACGTAGCGCTTCTTCTTCTTTTCTTTAATGATGGATCGCAAGCAACTTTAAGGTGCATTCCGCCACCTACTGTACATGAGTCCAATATGCTGGTGAAGATTCTAGTCATCCAGGACATGATAAAATCAAAGAAGGCGTTCAATACAGGAGCAACTGGACTTTATTTGTAAATAAATAAAAAGCAAGTTCAGTTGCTCCTGTATTGAATGCCTTCTTTGAGTCTGTAACAATATTTCCCTACTACATCTATTAAATTCTATTCATTAATCTTGTACTTTTAAGAATGATTTCCTTACTTTATACACATCTGTTATGTTTCCTTCGTTTCCTAATACGTGTATTCCTTTAAGACTCAATTCAAGGGAAATGGTCTGTGGAATGGTTTGGACAAGCTGCACAGTCAATGCCTATATTTAAGAAAAATATTAAAACTAGATTTCTGAATAAATATTCATAAGTTTGTTTATATCCTAATTCTTATATTTGGTTAGTGTGATGAGTTATTGATCATGTTATATTATTTATATGTGATTGTTGTTTGAATCGAGTGTTTGAAAAAAATTGTTTGAGAAGGGGCAGATGATTTTATTCTTCTTATGCTTCCTTGCATTTCATGTACTGTATTGTTTTATTACTCATTGTTTTGTAAATAGTTTAGTTTTTTATCTGAAATGAATAAATTAAAATAAAAATAAGACTCCATTCTTGTTCTGTCCTTTCAACCATTCTTTTTAAATTCTCTTTCATAGTCCTATGTTTTACAGTTCATCAACATGTGTTCTAGTTTTTCTCTCCACATCTTTCACATTTATTATCATTTTTCTTCCCTATTAAAAATAAAATATTTAAATTGGTATGACTTACTCAATCTGGCCATTATGGTTTCTTCCCTTGTTGCTCATATTAATATTCCTAATTGCTATTGACTTTTGAATTGTATATAAACTTCTTTCTTTCTGATCTTCATTCCACCTTTTTTTGCCAGTTTTCCAGTTCTTTATTCTTTATAAGTGATTTCCCTTCCGCTTTCCCAAAAGGAATTGCAATTATTTTCATTTCTAAAGCCCTTTTTGCTAATTTATCAGCCTTTTCATTTCCTATTATTACCCCTTCATGAGCTGGTACCCAACAAAACCAGACATCAATGCCACCTCTGTTTAATCTAAATAGACTGTGTTGCATTTCAAATAGTAAGTCTTTCCTATTGTTTCCTTTTCCCAAAAATACTTTCTAAGCCTGCTTTTGAGTCTGTGCACATCACCACCCTGTCTGGTCTCGCCTCTTCCACCAACTGTAAACTTAAATGTAACTGCCATCATTTATGCTGTGAAAACTGAAAGGTGATCTGATGGTCTTTCAGAAATGTGAATTTTAAACTCTGGTATGTATACCCCTATTCCCAAACATCCTTTAAGATTTTTGGATCCATCTGTATAAATTTTTAGATATTTATATGATCCGCTTAAATACTCATCAGTTTTTAACCCTATTTCAATTACCGGTATATTCCAAATATTTTTCTTTTTAAGTAATCTTATATTTAAATTTATCTTAGGGAAAAGCCATGGAGGAATAACAGAAATTGGGTTAAAGTTGGCTATTTTCGTATCCTCTATCCTCCATCTAATTAAAGTTTGGAAATGTTTGCTCTCTAATTTATGTTGTAGTGCATCTAATGTTAAAAAAAATTTTCAAATTCTCTTCATATATTTACGTTCTTGTTCATATTTTTGCCATTCCTGTATCATCTTGTCCACAGTGCTCACATTTTCCAGTGTTATGCTTCATTATTTGAAATAATGAATAATTAAGTCCCGTGTGTCCAAATCTTATTTGGGTTATTTATCTTTCCTCCTTTCTGTTACGGTTCTTGTTTCTCCTAGACATCCTTGAGGAGAGCCAGTGCTGAGGTTTATGGTGGAAGAGGACATTTATTCGTAATATTTTTATAAAATGCCATTTTTGCAAATATGTTACTCAATACACTTTTAGTCCTCACTTCGATAAGATGGGTCACATATTAGCTCTTAGATTAAATGAACAGTTCAGTAAATCAGGTATTTTATACCTAAAGCACGTTAATATCATATACATAAAAAACTAAGATTTTGTTAAAAGATTTTTATTAACACACAAAAACCAATCTTCATTTCAAATACTTTTTGTCTATGCCTTTTGGAGGCTGCCTCGGGCTGCACACTCCACTGGCCACCCTATTATGTACCATTCTGCTCGATGTTTGTTGCAGCTTGGCAAGTTGGTACTGGCACTTATTTAAAATGGCTGTGAGCTGCGTTGACCTCCATTCAGGTGGATACACTTTCCAGGTCTGGCTGGTCTCACTGTCTGTCTCTTCGTCACTCATCAGACATGCAGACGCCCCATGAAGGTATTTGACCTCCTCGTCAGTCAGAACCTCGCGCGCAACGGATCTTCGTGAACTGAAGAGCTTCAACAGAAAAGACAAAATATTTGTTATTCTTGATAATGATATTAGCCATAGGCCAATGAAAAGACATGAGAAGACTTACAGAAAATATTTGATCTGTCATTTTCAAAAATATAAATATTTTACAAACTACTGACATTAACTTTTATTGACGAAATTACTTTTTTTTCCTGATTTTATATATCATATATAAATAAAAGTAATGAGATATAGATAGATTACGGATGGATAGATGACGGACGGATGGACGGATAGATAGATGGATAAGATAGATAGATGGATAAGATAGATAGATGGATAAGATAGATAGATGGATAAGATGGATACAGTGGATGGATACAGTGGATAGATGGATGGATAGATGGATGGATAGATGGATGGATAGATGGACTCACCCTGTGCCTTCTGTTGTTGAGAGCTTTGGCTCTCCGATCCTCTCCCATTTTATTGTCCTCGGTCAACTTAGACTCCCTCTTTATGTTTTCATAATATCTGTTGCAGGCTCCTATGAACACAAAAAGTGACATATGTCGTTTGTCTGCCCTTAGTGTTAGGCTTTTTGTAGAATTAAACAGAAGCCTGACACTGTGTTTTGTTTCACAGTGGTCGGGGGTAGCAGCCTAAGTAGGGAGGCCCAGACTTCCCTCTCCCCAGCCACTTGGAGCAGCTCCTCTGGGGGAATCCCAAGGCATTCCCAGGCCAGCCGAGAAACATAGTCCCTCCAGCGTATCCTGGGTCTTCCTCTGGGTCTCCTCCCGGTGGGACATGCCCGGAACACCTCACCAGGGAGGCGTCCAGGAGGCATCCTAACCAGATGCCCGAGCCACC
>JBBPBX010116996.1:0-10017 GCA_038048925.1 Garcialebias charrua
TTGTGACTTCCCGTATCGATTACTGCAACTCCCTTCTCTACGGCCTCCCCAACAAATCTCTCCACAAGTTACAGATGGTCCAGAACTCAGCTGCCCGTGTCATCACTCAAACCTCCTACTATAACCACATCACTCCTGTCCTGCAGCAGCTCCACTGGCTCCCGGTTAAATCACGCATCATCTTCAAAATTCTACTTCTCACGTTCAAATCTATCCACAACCTTGCCCCTCCTTATCTATCTGACCTCCTACAAATCTCCATCCCATCACGCTCTCTCAGATCCTCCTCTTCACTACATCTCCATGTACCCTCTGCCCGCCTCTCCACCATGGGGAGCAGGGCCTTCACCTGCTCTGCCCCTCACCTCTGGAACGCTCTACCGCCAGACCTTCGAAACACCACCTCCCTTTCTCTGTTCAAGACTGCCCTGAAAACACATCTCTTTAGACTAGCTTATCATTAACTTTACTAAATGTATTTTTATTATTTTGCATTTTATAATCTTTATGTATTTTATATTTCAATTTGTCACTGATAATGTTTGAACTGTATTGGTTTGTTAAGTGTCCTTGGGTGTCCTGAAAGGCGCTTTTAAATAAAATGATTATTATTATATTATTATTACCGGTATTATTATTATTATTATTATTATTATTATTAGGGAGGTGATTAGTATTATTATTATTATAAGTTGGGAAAATGGGCCTTACAAAGTAGCATAAACAAGGACACACACACACATCTGAATCGAAACACAGAGAAGGAAACAGAATCTGGTTTAATGTTTTTAAATGCAAATGAGGGGGGTTCCAACAGGTTGTGTGTGTGTGCGTGCGTGTGTGCGTGTGTGCGTGCGTGTGTGTGTGCGTGTGTGCGTGCGTGTATGTGTGTGTGTGTTTGTGTGAGAATACCTGACATTGTTTCAGTTCTGAGGTATTTCCTTAATTGTTGTGTTGATGAAGAGGAGGAAATAAACACATAAACAACATCAAAGTTTGCAGCGTCATCTCGTCAGTTGCTGAGTCATCCTTCCCGCCTGTGGGAATAATCTCACATATTTTATTCATTTATTATCTCACTTCTGTTCATTTAACAAACATTCCTGTTTTTAGTTTACTACACCGCCTTATAATTAGCTTTTTTTTTCACTACTTTTCCTTTTGACTGTCCTTTTGGTTGCTATTTTATTTTGATATGTTTAAAAATGAAATGTAAATTTTATATGCCCATTTTATGACTGTCTATTGTTGTCGTTGTTACTCGTGTTGTCATCACTCTTTGTTAAATTCAGGTCTGTAAATGAGTCCCCGAGGCTCAATGGGACTAAGCTGTAGAAATAAAAGTTGAATGAACAATAACAACAATCAAAACTAGAGAATTTGCATTTCCTGCGAAAATGCAAGTGTGAATGCCTCTTGCTAACGAATGCCAAGAAAACATTGAAAAGTAGCTTAAAATTGCAGAAAGAAACTTAAAATATCAGAAGGAAGCAGCACATGCACAATTGTCAGAGAGTCAGAGTCAGAGTCAGAGAGTCTTGAACACAGCAACAAGCAATTGTTCCTAATGTATTAGATTAATTACAAAACAAGACTCCTAAACAAGACGCTTAAATTACTAGAAGGAAGTCAGGGGAGCATGTTTTGCTGAATTTGGCTGAAAAAGTTTAAATGATTGCAAAAATTATGGAATTAGCTGGGAGCCAAGATGGTCTAGTGGCAGGGCTTTTGACTACGGATCCGAAGGTCGCGGGTTCGCGCCCCGGCCACTACCCAGCTTGGGGTGTCTATGAGTGCACACCTATTTCTCCAGCTCCCCGGGCACTTTCGGGCTGCTCACTGCACCACCTGGTAGGTGGTTGGGTTAAATGCAGAGACGAATTTCGTCTGTGTATGGGAACATATGCAGATGACAGGAATAGACATTATTATTATTATTATTATTATAAAGATGAAATTAGCATAAAATGGCTAAATGCTAGCTGAAATAGCAGAAATAGCTGAAAGGAGAAAAAACTGCTGAAATCAGTCAAAATACATTTTTGAAGAAGCATCTAAATGTTGAAGTTAGCTGAATGAAGTTGACAGGACCACAAAACAGCTAAAAAAACAGCTGAAATAGTAGAAATAGCTGAAGCCTACAGAAATAAGCTGAAAGGAGAAAAAAACTGCTGAAATCAGTCAAAATACATTTTTGAAGAAGCATCAAAATCTTGAAGTTAGCTGAATGAAGCTGAAAGGACCACAAACAGCTTTAAAAACAGCTGAAATTAGCTGAACTAGCTGAATTTTTCCAGAAATTTGCACAAGGGAGCTGAAAAAAGGTGAACCGGACCTAAATGTAAAAGTTTTAGTAAAATAATAATAATAATAATGAATTTAATTTATAACGCACTTTTCACTAACGAAAATCTCAAAGTAAGTAAGTAGTAAAAGTAGTAAGTAAGTAGTAAGTAAGTAGTAAAAGGTTGTCGCAGGTCAAAAGTTATGGAAGATGTAAAATGAGCTGAATTCAATGTCAACGGGGAAGAAAATGTCAGAAAAGGCTAAATATCTCAAAAAGCTCTAGTTGCACCATTACCAAAAGTCATAGCAGTCATGTCCTGAAAGTGAGCCGAACGTTTTGATTAATGACTTGGTGAAATAGCACAAAACTGTGGGAGTGGTTAGATGCTGAATAAAGTCTGGAAGAACAAATGGATCTGAACACCTATATGGGCATTCAGACAATAAAACAGAATGGGTTTGTTCCTCTGAGTTTCACGTCTTCTGCTGCCAGTTTGGTTGATTTGTTTGGGTTTGTGTGTTTGTTTATTTGTCTTGTTTACTCTGTGTTGTTGTGTTGTTTACCTCGAGGCTGCTGTGCAGAAAGCTCAGGGTTGTGATGAAGATGAAGCAGCAGCAGCCACTGAATCAATGCTGTCATCTGGTGGACGCACAGCCAATGTACAGTACTCTAAATCAAGTCAATTTATTTATAAAGCCTATTTAAACCATGCAGCTGTTGCCAAGGTGTTTCACATCATGAGAGTAAATTAATGGAATAACACACACTAATGATAATCCTGAAGAATTCATTAAAAACATTAAAAACAGCAACACAGAACAAAAAACTCTCAGTGTGTGAAAAGCCAGAGACAACAGCTGTTTTTAGCTGATTTAAAAACAGGAAGTGAAGTGTCCTGATGTTGGGGGGCGGGTTGTTCCAGAGTTTGGGCCCATGACTGAAAAAGCCCGATCTCCTCTGAGCTTCAGTCTTGTTTTTGGAACAGCCAAAGCAGCTGATCGGATGATCTCAGGAAGGAACGTATGGTTCCAGTAGCTCGGAGAGACAGGGGAGGAGCTCATTTAGACATTTCAAGGTCAGCAGAAGAATCTTAAAGACTATTCTGGACTGCACAGGGAGCCAGTGAAGGGAGGACAGAACTGGTGTGATGTGTTCAGATCTACGAGTTCTGGTTAAGAGTCGAGCAGCAGCATTCTGGACGAGCTGGAGACGTGAGATGGAGGCCTGGCTGACCCCAGCATAGAGTGCATTACAATAGTCCAAACAGGTCGTTATAAAGGCATGGACCAGTTTCTCAATGTCGGGTCTGGACAACACGGGCTTGAGTTTAGCTACCTGTCATAACTGGAAGAAGTTTTTCTGCAGAACAGAGTTGATTTGTTTGTCAAACTTGAAATCAGAGTCTAAAACCATCCCAGGATTTTTACCAGACTGCTTAAGATGTGGTTGAAGAAGGTCAAGGTTGACAAGATCAGAGGCAGCAGTTGAGCTGGGGCTAAAGACAATGACTTCAGTCTTCTCATCGTTGAAACTTAAAAAATTTGAAGCGATCCAGGCCTTAATGTCATCCAGACATTTTAACAGAGGGAGAATGGAGCAAACACTTGCTGATTTCACAGGCAGGTAGATCTGACAGTCATCACTGGAATGAAAGACCATGTTTTCTAAGGATGGACCCCAGTGGGAGCAAATAGAGTGAGAACAGAAGGGGTCCAAGGATTGAGCCCTGGGGGACCCTGCTGGAAAGAGGCATTGAAACAGATATTACCTAAGACAGAAAGTCCTGTCACTCAGGAATCTGCACCTGTCATTGCAACCCGGTGTTCCAGCCGCGATGTAGGATGCTGTGGTCAGCAGGACCAACAGCAGCGGTCCAGGAGTACAAGTAGCACAAACTGACCAGAATCATTTGATACCAGGATGTCAAAGAATGAATCGTTGTGGAAGCTGCAAACGATGAGCCAGACTTCAGAGACTAAATGTGTCCGCCCGGCGCCCGTCCATCAAACCAGGTTTGAAACGAGACGGGTACTAAAGGTAGTAAAGAAACTTTTTGAACAGGATGCAGGTGGTGCGCTGAACTACACTATCCATCCATCCATCCATCCATCCATCTTCTTCCGCTTATCCGGGGTCGGGTCGCGGGGGTAGCAGCCTAAGTAGGGAGGCCCAGACTTCCCTCTCCCCAGCCACTTGGAGCAGCTCCTCTGGGGGAATCCCAAGGCGTTCCCAGGCCAGCCGAGAAACATAGTCCCTCCAGCGTGTCCTGGGTCTTCCTCTGGGTCTCCTCCCGGTGGGACATGCCCGGAACACCTCACCAGGGAGGCGTCCAGGAGGCATCCTAACCAGATGCCCGAGCCACCTCAACTGGCTCCTCTCGATGTGGAGAAGCAGCGGCTCTACTCCGAGTCCCTCCCGGATGACTGAGCTTCTCACCCTATCTCTAAGGGAGAGTCCAGACACCCTGCGGAGAAAACTCATTTCAGCCGCTTGTATCCGAGATCTCGTTCTTTCGGTCACAACCCAAAGCTCATGACCATAGATGAGGGTGGGAACGTAGATCGATCGGTAAATTGAGAGCTTTGCCTTTCGACTCAGCTCTCTCTTCACCACGACAGACCGGTACAGCGCCCTGAACTAAACTAAAAGAATAAATAAAAACACATTTCACTGTGGCAGATGTTTGCCTTTCCCTGAGGTTTGTGTTTTTATTTATTCATGAAGCTCAAGGTGACCTCTGATGGGCAGGACATCAGAGGTCACAGAGAACTGTGCAGTGTTGCTTCAGCCTCTTTGTCTCTGAGCAGCTGGAGTTTTATTTAAACAGTGTCTGGTGTCCTGCCACGCTCCGCTCTTTCTTTCATTCAGCGCATCACAACATGAGTGGACTCTGACAGAGAGATGATTTCATCCTGATCCTCTTCTTGCAGAACATCATGAGTCTTTTCTTCTCCTCGTGTTGGTGGAGCTGGTTGGGCTTTGGGCTGGATGTCACAGAAGTTTCTGACGGCTGCTGCGGCGTCGGCTCTTTCTTTAAACCTGCGTGAAATCTGGACTGTCCAGGAGCTCCTGCAGAGCGTTGGCAGCTTCTCTACAGCAGCTCCTGCTCACACACACTTGGCATTCTCATAAAAAGCTCTCTATTGTCGGGATACGGACCCCCCGTGGTGCAGTAACTGTGTGGGGCCCGGGTGTAGGGCCCGCTGCATGCCAGGCAGGGCCCAGAGCCAACTCAGAGCTCAGAGTCTCTTATTCATGACCGAGGATGGAGGACAGACGACCTGCTTCAACAACATGTGGGTCAACAGGACTGCTCCTGGAGGACAGGGGGCCACACGTCGCTGCTCCTGGAGGACAGGGGGCCACACGTCGCTGCTCCTGGAGGACAGGGGGCCACACGTCGCTGCTCCTGGAGGACAGGGGGCCACACGTCGCTGCTCCTGGAGGACAGGGGGCCACACGTCGCTGCTCCTGGAGGACAGGGGGCCACACGTCGCTGCTCCTGGAGGACAGGGGGCCACACGTCGCTGCTCCTGGAGGACAGGGGGCCACACGTCGCTGCTCCTGGAGGACAGGGGGCCACACGTCGCTGCTCCTGGAGGACAGGGGGCCACACGTCGCTGCTCCTGGAGGACAGGGGGCCACACGTCGCTGCTCCTGGAGGACAGGGGGCCACACGTCGCTGCTCCTGGAGGACAGGGGGCCACACGTCGCTGCTCCTGGAGGACAGGGGGCCACACGTCGCTGCTCCTGGAGGACAGGGGGCCACACGTCGCTGCTCCTGGAGGACAGGGGGCCACACGTCGCTGCTCCTGGAGGACAGGGGGCCACACGTCGCTGCTCCTGGAGGACAGGGGGCCACACGTCGCTGCTCCTGGAGGACAGGGGGCCACACGTCGCTGCTCCTGGAGGACAGGGGGCCACACGTCGCTGCTCCTGGAGGACAGGGGGCCACACGTCGCTGCTCCTGGAGGACAGGGGGCCACACGTCGCTGCTCCTGGAGGACAGGGGGCCACACGTCGCTGCTCCTGGAGGACAGGGGGCCACACGTCGCTGCTCCTGGAGGACAGGGGGCCACACGTCGCTGCTCCTGGAGGACAGGGGGCCACACGTCGCTGCTCCTGGAGGACAGGGGGCCACACGTCGCTGCTCCTGGAGGACAGGGGGCCACACGTCGCTGCTCCTGGAGGACAGGGGGCCACACGTCGCTGCTCCTGGAGGACAGGGGGCCACACGTCGCTGCTCCTGGAGGACAGGGGGCCACACGTCGCTGCTCCTGGAGGACAGGGGGCCACACGTCGCTGCTCCTGGAGGACAGGGGGCCACACGTCGCTGCTCCTGGAGGACAGGGGGCCACACGTCGCTGCTCCTGGAGGACAGGGGGCCACACGTCGCTGCTCCTGGAGGACAGGGGGCCACACGTCGCTGCTCCTGGAGGACAGGGGGCCACACGTCGCTGCTCCTGGAGGACAGGGGGCCACACGTCGCTGCTCCTGGAGGACAGGGGGCCACACGTCGCTGCTCCTGGAGGACAGGGGGCCACACGTCGCTGCTCCTGGAGGACAGGGGGCCACACGTCGCTGCTCCTGGAGGACAGGGGGCCACACGTCGCTGCTCCTGGAGGACAGGGGGCCACACGTCGCTGCTCCTGGAGGACAGGGGGCCACACGTCGCTGCTCCTGGAGGACAGGGGGCCACACGTCGCTGCTCCTGGAGGACAGGGGGCCACACGTCGCTGCTCCTGGAGGACAGGGGGCCACACGTCGCTGCTCCTGGAGGACAGGGGGCCACACGTCGCTGCTCCTGGAGGACAGGGGGCCACACGTCGCTGCTCCTGGAGGACAGGGGGCCACACGTCGCTGCTCCTGGAGGACAGGGGGCCACACGTCGCTGCTCCTGGAGGACAGGGGGCCACACGTCGCTGCTCCTGGAGGACAGGGGGCCACACGTCGCTGCTCCTGGAGGACAGGGGGCCACACGTCGCTGCTCCTGGAGGACAGGGGGCCACACGTCGCTGCTCCTGGAGGACAGGGGGCCACACGTCGCTGCTCCTGGAGGACAGGGGGCCACACGTCGCTGCTCCTGGAGGACAGGGGGCCACACGTCGCTGCTCCTGGAGGACAGGGGGCCACACGTCGCTGCTCCTGGAGGACAGGGGGCCACACGTCGCTGCTCCTGGAGGACAGGGGGCCACACGTCGCTGCTCCTGGAGGACAGGGGGCCACACGTCGCTGCTCCTGGAGGACAGGGGGCCACACGTCGCTGCTCCTGGAGGACAGGGGGCCACACGTCGCTGCTCCTGGAGGACAAGGGGCCACACGTCACTGCTCCTGGAGGACAAGGGGCCACACGTCGCTGCTCCTGGAGGACAGGGGGCCACACGTCGCTGCTCCTGGAGGACAGGGGGCCACACGTCGCTGCTCCTGGAGGACAGGGGGCCACACGTCGCTGCTCCTGGAGGACAAGGGGCCACACGTCGCTGCTCCTGGAGGACAAGGGGCCACACGTCACTGCTCCTGGAGGACAGGGGGCCACACGTCGCTGCTCCTAGAGGACAAGGGGCCACACGTCGCTGCTCCTGGAGGACAGGGGGCCACACGTTGCTGCTCCTGGAGGACTGAGGAGGTCACACGTCGCTGCTCCTGGAGGAAAGGGGGGCCACACGTTGCTGCTCCTGGAGGACAGGGGGCCACACGTCGGTGCTCCTGGAGGACTGAGGAGGTCACACGTCGCTGCTCCTGGAGGATAGGGGGGGGCACACGTCGCTGCTCCTGGAGGACAAGGGGCCACACGTCGCTGCTCCTGGAGGACTGAGGAGGTCACACGTCGCTGCTCCTGGAGGACAGGGGGCCACACGTCGCTACTCCTGGAGGACAGAGAGGGCCACACGTCGCTGTCGCTGAGATAAAATAGCTGTTTCAATATTTTTACTATATGAATATTCTATTAAATTATATAATTTGCGAATGTTTGTGGTCGAGTGTCTTCCTTTTATAAATCCAGTTTGATCAGGATGAATAATGAAAGGAGTTATCTTCTCTAATCTTTTAGAGAGGGCTTTACAAATTATTTTAATATCAACATTAATAAGAGAGATGGGACGATAACTGGTAGGTAATACTAGCCTGGTTAAAACAAGACCCTTGTCCTTCACTTCGCTTCGTACTAGGCAAAGTGAAGGACAAGGGTCTGGTTTTAACCAGGCTAAGGTAATACTGGGTCCTTGCATGGTTTTAAAAGGAGACTAATGTTGGCTGTATTCATAGGTGTTGGAAGCCTGCCATTTGCTTCTGACTCAAGTAGCATTCTGTAAAATATTGGTTCCAATATATTCCAAAATTCTTTATAAAATTCTGCTGGATAGCCATCTGGACCAGGAGATTTTTTATTTGGCTTTTTTTTTTATGGCTTCATGGAGTTCGTCTGATATTAATGGTGAGTCTGTAAGGATGGCTCCCTCTGCTGGTCTGTCTCCCTCCTTACATCCTATGTCTGTCAGCTCTGCGTCTCTGGTCTACGTCTCAGGTGTTTGTGTTTTAAGTTAATTAGGAAGCATATTTAGTCAACGTTCATGTGTGTCTCATTGTCGGGTCATTGTCCCTGTTCCCTGGTGAGTGTCGTAACCCAGCTCCTTGGTCTCGTGAGTACCTCTTGCCTGTATGTTTAGGATTAGTACTTCAGCCATAGTTAGAGTGTCTGTTATCGTTTTGTACTGCCACGTCAGAGTTTGTTTTTGCCTTATTAAAGTATTTTATTTTACGACTCGTGCCTCTGTGAGTCTGCCTGTCTGCACCACGGGACTCATCCCTCCACTCCGCACCAAACCGTGACAGAATGACCCGACCATTTTGAGTCCGCGGACAGGTATTCGGACTTACCGTACTCAGAGGCAGAAGATGTCTGAGGTCAGCTCAGAGGGAAGCTGCAGTCATCCGAGTTGGCGGGTTTCGAACCGAACCCGTTTGGAGCAGCAATAGACCCGAGCCGGAACAGCTTCCGTCTCCCATGTTGGTCGCAGAGCGTGCGAGGAGGACGCACCGGGACGGCCGCTCCGACCAGTTTGCTTCCTTCACTCCTGCACGAGCCATCTCGCTTTGGGAGGTGTCCGACGACGAGTCGGATTCGGACTCGGAGGAACTCTTGCCGTTTCCAGCTCCAGAAACACGGCGCCGCCGGAGGGGGCGGCGACCGGCGAGGACACACATTTCCGGGTTTCAGCCCGGTTCCCCCTCTGTTTCTCCCACGCTGTCTGAAAAGCCTGGGGGAATTTCGCTGCACAGGTTTCACAGATGATTACCAATACCCTCACGCCCACACGCTTTACTTCCTGGAGTCAACTGAACGCCAGTATAGGCTCAGCCCTGAGCAGTTCAGAGCTAAGATGGTTATGTTCACCTTTGGGAACGCTTTGGCCCGTGCACACAAACTCCATGGGACTTCACCCCTGAGCGTGTTAGACCGTCCTATAACTGTTCAAGCAGTGGGGACCAATGGCAGATTTTTCCAGTTTCTTGTTTTCCAACTAAACACCACGGACCTCTCTGGAGACGACGGCATCAAGAATCAGGTGTGGCTGGATGAAAGCGTTGAACTTTATGATTTTGCGAAGGTGCGACCACTCATCAAAAAGAAGCAAGTGCAGGTACCAGCTGGTCTGTCAGGATACAAACCTGAAAGCTTCAGCAAGTTCCTGGCCCTGTACATGCATGGAGCTGCAACTCTGCCATAG
>JBBPBX010116997.1:0-10017 GCA_038048925.1 Garcialebias charrua
TCGAATATCCTGCAAAACTCTTTTAAAAAGGCATTGTACGAGACAGAATCCAAATAGTGAGACAATAGGAAGGAATTAGCTCATCTCAATGCTTCACCCTTTAGCTGGCTAACGAGGTAAGTTATTTTGGAAATGCTGGTTGCATAAGTGTGGGGTGCCCCCTTAAAAGCCAATTTACATTGAAGCAAAAATTCTCAGGGTCACCAGAAAAGAACTCAGAAGGTTTTACTGCTACTGGTTGAGAGGTGGAATGGTTCTCGGGGACGAAGGTGGTGGCGCCGGACTCCTGAGGAGCTGTGGGTGCATCCGACGATGAGAGTCTTTGGTTCAAAGTGTACACGTTTCCCAGATCTTGAACGCTGGCCTGAGCGGCTTGTTGCTGCAAAGAAATACGTTCCAACATGTTTTCTAGTCTGTCCATTCATTGTTCCTGCGAAGTGGATGACGCTTGCTCGCTCCTGATCTCGCTCTGGGTCTTGTGTGGCTGGGGCATTCTTTAATGATTTCAGTAAACTCAGATTAGTACGAGACCCGGAACGAGACAAGACTCCACAAGATAAAAATTTAAACTGTTTATTTGTGCAGGTGACTATGTACAGGTGGTCCTCTGGAGCTCCTGAGAAACAAACATGATGTCAGATGGATTGGAATAAGAGTTGTTCCTTTGATTTTGTGATGTTTTTCCTCTTACAGGTTGGATGGTTTGAGTAGAGCATGAGAGTGGATCCAATTGAGCCCAGAGGATGGTGAACCAGTTTCACAGATGGATGGCTTGGAGGATCAGGCACGGGGACCAGGAACTGAACCCAAGGCGAGCCAGAACAGGAAGGGATCCAAAGACACAGGAGAACTGGAGGCACAGAGAACAAGGTTAGTAACTCTTCTTAAGGAAACAAATAGGCTGAGAGCATAAATACCATAAATAGCTCAATGCCCCAGCGAAGAGTAGAACTTGACTGCAGTCTTATATAGTTGAAGGTCTCATCAGGGAGATGACCGGCAGCTGTGGTAATTGGTGGCCATCTTGGGTCGGATCTGCAGCCAATAGTACTCTTACAGTGTCTTTAGAATAATTTGTTCATTACCTTTGCATGGATCTAGTAGAGTGCTGTATGAATGTGTGTGGAGGTAAATGAGGGCACAGATTGTATTGTAAAGCGCTATGAGCATCTTGATTAGATAGAAAGGTGCTGTATAAGTACGCTCCATTTAGCATTACCGTTATCACTACCAGTACTTAAGGCTGAGTTGGACCACAATTTGATGATGGACTGGATTGCTGTATGGTGAATTAATTGACAACTCTGAGTTTGAAATATAGACTTTCCTAAAGTTAAATATGTGGTTTTCTTTCTGCCCTTACAGTGCCTCTTTCTTGTGGTTCCTTCTCCAGACCTGATCTTGGTATTTCTCCTTTATGGACAAATAAAAGGTTATAAGAAAACCAGGTGATACAGTAGTGAAGTGCATGATTTTATTCAAAGAAATCATGTGTTCCAAGGAGAAATGGGACACTGAGAGGACTGAAGAGTAGACAGGAATATAACAGTATGCAAGGTAAGGCAAAGAGGGATGTAGCAAAGGCAAAACAGAAGGTGTATAATCAGTTGTGCAGGAGGCTAAGAAGGGGGAGAAAATTATGCATTGAATAGTGATACAGGGGATCAGGCTGGAAAGGATGTGCAACAGGTTAGGTTTGTTAAAAAAAAGCAATGCCCTAAAAAGTGAGGAGAATGTGATGGAGATATGGAAGGGGTACTTTAAGATACTACTGAATGGAGAATGGAAGGGAAAAGTAGAGGTCATAGGAACTGTGGACTGTGAATACTTGAACTTCTCTACTTGAGGCAGAACCTCACCTTGGACCCAAATAGATCAATCTACCCTATTCTGACTGAGATCTCAGATTTGGAGAAGCTGATCTTCATCCCAGCTGTTTCACACTCAGTTGAAAACCATTCTACTGAGAGCTTAAGACCATGGCACAATGAAGCCAACAGAACCACATCATCTGCAAAGAGCAGAGAAGGAATTCTGAGGCCACCGAACCGGGCTTCCTCTGCACCCTGGCTGCACTGAGAAATTCTGTCTATAAAAGTTATGAACAGAATATGTGACAACAGGCAGCCCTGCCTGGGTCCAACATCCACCCACAAGGGGTCCGACTTACTACTGGCAATGTGAACCAAATTATTGCAGCTCTTGTATAGGGACCGAACAGCCAGTAGCAATGGGTACCCAATCCCATACTTGCGTAGCACCCCCAACAGTAAATTGCGACAATGTTTAAAACGATCTGTGCCTGTCAGACACTTACATTTTCTTACAACTTCATTTTCCAATGCTTGCTTTTCTCTCAGCTTCAAATGAATCCACAGTAGAGTGAGTCAGGCAACACCTAATTAGGAGGTTAAAGTGACAGCAGCCTGATGGCAAATCAATTTGCTAATTAAGAAAAAAAAAACAGGGGAGACAATTGCATCACCAGACTCTTGTTTGATTATCAATACTGTACAAAGATTTTTCACAGACAGACAACTCTGAAACAGCGCTTCAAAGTTTAATTCAGTTTATTTCTACATCGCCAAATCACAACAAAGTTGTATCAGGGCTATTTACAGGAACATTCACATACATGGAAAAGCCAATATTAAAGTTTTCTATCTAAGGAATCCAGCAGACACGTTGAATATTGGCTCTGTTGCAGTATCCCATCCTGAGCAAGCATAGTGGCAACAGTGTAAAGGAAAAACTATCATTTTAAAAGGAAGAAACCTCAAGCAGAACCAGGCACAGGACAAGTGGCCATCTGCTTTGACCAGCTGGTTGAGAGGACAGAAAGGAGAGATAAACAAACACAGAATGGTCGGTCCAGATATAGGTCCAGATGTACCTGAAAGACAAAAAAAAGTTTTTAAAAAAGTGTTAAACAAATGTTCATGTGCTTTGTTATACATGGAGACCCATGAAGAGAATGTTTTTAATCTTACTTTACAAAGTGTAAATTTGTCAAGAATAAAGACAATTATCTAAGAACTGCATTTAAATCTCCTAAATATGGGGAAGAAATACACTTTAGTGTTAAAACAAATCTAGTCTTTATTTGTTCTTTCTGAGTTGGGGGAATTTAGTGTGAAATCATAAAAATGGATTGATAATAGATACAACAAAATAGATTCTTAAAGGTCAAAGAAAAGGAAACATTGAAAATAATGTCTAACAAGGTTGAGTCAGGTCCTCTGGATCAGGACACATTGATATAATGGGTTTTCATGTTTATATTTTAGATAAACACTTCAACAAAGCACTCTGGCAACCAATTTCTCAGATTTTTAACTCTAATGGCTTCTTTTTTGTTTTTTTTGTGTCAACATTTTGAAGTAGGATGATCATGTGGTAGGAGTTACCTCCTTGTTTAATGGCATCACTTGCGCCACAGTCAGCTGTGATAGAATGCTGTAGAGCAGGGGTCACCAACCTTTTTGAATCTGAGAGCAACTTCGTGGGTACGGAGTCATACAAAGTGCACCAGTTAGATAAACTCTTCGGAAATAACAAAGCGTAAATTAAAAAAAAAAAAAGTATAATAAACATATTTTTAAGAACATATTTTTAAGATAGGCATTATAAAATATATATAAATACAAAAAAAGAATTAACAACTGAATAAAATGAAAATTTAAATGCAGCTTAGTACTGTAGTGAGTTGTGCTATTTTTAGAACAGGTCCCAGGGCACCTCAAATGGTCCTTGGCACCATTTGAGCCAAGGACACAGCGGGCACCATGTTGGTGACCCCTGCTGTAGAAAAAGAAGAAAAAAAACATGATTATAGTCGCAATGTTAATCAGTCCCACAGACAGACACCTCATTGCAAGCTTAATTAAAACAGCAGCATCTCTTGTGTTTATTTTATGTTATTTCACAGTGCACAATCTGACTGCCTGTGTTGGGTTAACTGGGACAGAATGCAAATTGGTAAAAATTACCTAAGGAAACCCACGGACTGGGTTGAATCTTCACTTTGCCCTAATCCTACATCCAGTACAAGTTCAATAGAAACAGTGGAGGAAAAAAAAAAAAATCTCTTTGACAGGAAGAAACCATCAGCAGAACTGGAGTCAGGATGGGCAGCCATCTGCCTGGACTGGCTGTNTAAAATATATATAAATACAAAAAAAGAATTAACAACTGAATAAAATGAAAATTTAAATGCAGCTTAGTAGTGAGTTGTGCTATTTTTAGAACAGGTCCCAGGGCACCTCAAATGGTCCTTGGCACCATTTGAGCCAAGGACACCCGGGTGCTCGCGGGCACCATGTTGGTGACCCCTGCTGTAGAAAAAAAAAAAAAAAACATGATTATAGTCGCAATGTTAATCAGTCCCACAGACAGACACCTCATTGCAAGCTTAATTAAAACAGCAGCATCTCTCTTGTTTATTTTATGTTATTTCACAGTGCACAATCTGACTGCCTGTGTTGGGTTAACTGGGACAGAATGCAAATTGGTAAAAATTACCTAAGGAAACCCACGGACTGGGTTGAATCTTCACTTTGCCCTAATCCTACATCCAGTACAAGTTCAATAGAAACAGTGGAGAAAAAAAAAAAAAACTCCCTTTGACAGGAAGAAACCATCAGCAGAACTGGAGTCAGGATGGGCAGCCATCTGCCTGGACTGGCTGTGGTTAAAAAGGACATGAAAGAAATGGAGACAAACACATACTTTTTGGTACAGGTCCAGTTTCTATGGGCAGAAAGACAATGAAATTCAAGTTAATGATAGTATTAACTACAAATATACCTAAAGAAGAACAGCAGAGTGAGGCAATGTGGTCAGTTTCTCCTCAAGCAGTCTGTCTTTAGCAGCATTAATACAGTAAGGGGTAACAGGAAAACTGAGTCAGTCCTAACTATAGGATGTATCATAAGCGTCTTAAGTGTTACAAGTGAACATGATGTCAGTCTCATATAAATAAACTTGAAGTTGAAGTTGTTCCCACAAGAGAATATAACTGTTAGTTCTATCTTCCAATTTTATTTTAGAAACTCTAGAAACCACAAGTAAACCTGCAGTCTGAGTGAAGTGCTCTGTTTGGAAAATATAAAACCGTAAGATATTTTAGATGGAACTGTTTAATAGCTTTGTGTAACAGAAGTACAATTTTAACTTATATTATTAATTTACAGGGAGCCAGTGGAGAGAAGATACAATTGGAGAAATATGATCTCTCCTACTCATCTGAATTCTAGCAGCAGCATTCTGGATCAACTGAAAACATTTTGAGTTTTTTTGGACATTCAAAATCACTTCTGGTCACTGACAAAATAAAAGCATGTTTTTGTGTCTTCATATCTCCAAATTGGTCCACAGCTTGAAAAAAAAATCTGTGGAAAGAGCTAATAGTGTGTGACAGAAAGTGATGCATAACCTTAATGGATGAGTGGGTATGGGCAGCCCTCCTTCAGTTAATTCCCACTTTTATGTCTGACTATTTAAACTTTTCATTACTCCAGCAGGTGTGTGCTTCTCTGACAACTGCAGCATCACACACACTGCCACAACTCTGTGCATAGCAACAATGCCACAGGACACACAAAAAAACAGTTTTGATTTAAAGGCATATCTGACTCTCTTGTAAGGGATTCCCAATGTTTCTGCATCTAGTCATGATTCCTCATCACACCGAGAAAAGATTCACACACACACGATGCTGAGGCTCTGAGAGATTTATTTGCTCCAAGGCCAGAGGTGGGAGAACACGTTAATTTAAAAAGTGAGGTGGACGCTAGAGAAGATTCTCAGCCATCCAGGACATGGTAAATTCAAAATAGTTCAAGACAAAAACAGCTGCACTTTATTTTGTGATAGAAGATGTTTTGCTTCTCATCCGAGGAGATTTCTCAATTCAAAGAACAGAGAGTGTGGGGTTCAAGTTATAAAGCTACGGTAAGCTAGATACAAATGCAGATTGCCCTATCACTCCTCACTACAGTATATAGTATAATAGAGGCACAATAGTCAGGCAGACTTTTCAGTTCTAATCTAAAAAAGCTAAGTCTGGTCCTCTGGACATTCAAAAAACAAAACAACACAAAGCAAAAAAATTGTAGAAACGTTCCGTCTTTCGTCCGAAAGACTTCCTCAGTCTGAGCTGCTGTATTCAGCTCAGTCTTATAAATAGCACCCTCTCACAGTGGATCAACCAGTTTGCTGATGACTGCCGAAACCAGCTGCTCACATGATCAAGGAGGACCATCAGCCTAACAATGGATCGTTAGCACCCTGATGGGTTACACAGACACTCTATGCACGGAAGTGGCATATTTTTGAGATCTGGTGCCTAGAGCGGAATATAATTCCTTATTCCTGTAACCTAGCCCAGCTTCTCACCTTCCTCCAGGACCTGCTAGAGAAGGGCCGCACCTTCTCCACCATAAATGTCTTCCTGTCCGCCATCTCAGCGTGAGATGGGAAGGCAAATCCCCCGGTGCCCACCCTCTCATGATACGGTTCATGAAGGGTGTGCTAAGGAAAAGGCCTCCAAGTAGAGTTCTGACCCCCCAGTGGGACCTGTCCCTCATGTTGGATACACTCTGTGATCCTCCATTCGAGCCTCTTCAGAGCATTAAGATGGACTTATTGTCTTATAAGACAGCATTACTCCTGGCTCTGTGCTCAGCCAAATGCGTGAGTGACCTCCACGCATTATCCGTGCACCCAATATGCACCCAGTTCACACAGGATGGGTCAAAGGTCACCCTGCGTCCAAACCCTACATTTGTACCAAAGGTCCCAACTTTGTCTTACAAAAGTCTGGGTTTTGAACTATCAGGTTTCCCTCCATCTTCGTTCTAAATGCAGAACAGAGGCGTCTAAATGTGCACTGCCCTGTCAGGGCCTTGAGTGTATACATGGAGAGGACCAGCAGTTGGCAAAAAACAGACCAGCTGTTCATATGTTTTGCTAAACCCGCCGCTGGCAGGGCCCTGTCAAAACAGCGTCTCTCCCACTGGGTGACAGAGGCCATTTCCATGGCATACAGCAGTAAAGGTCAGCAGGTGCCCAGTGGAGTACATGCTGGGGTACAAACACTCGACTCGAGGCCTATCCAATTCCTGGGCCTTATTCAGGGGTGTTTCAGTAGCAGATATCTGTGCAGCTGCAAACTGGTCATCTCCAAACACATTTGTGAAACATTACAGCCTTGACGTCACTGTACGTGAAGTAACACAACCTGTTCTCTCTACCACAGGGATCTGAATGGCTAACACCTGTGGCTTAAGGGGGAAAAGTTCGCATAAGCATGCACTTCCTGGGTGTGATTGTATGTTCCCATGTTATCTGTTGCACCAAGTGGACTGACTGATAGGGAACTGGAGGTTATGCACCATAACCAATGTTCCCTGAAGGAAGGGAACAAGGTGCAACACATTTTGGCCCATCCAATGCACAAGCTCAGTGAAGTGCGTGTAGAGGACGTTCATGGGCAGTCACCGTCTCTTATATCTGGGGGGCGGGGCCCCCATGGTGACGCTGACGCCCTTTTTTTGCCCTAAAAGGCGTGATTGTATTGCTTCAGGTGAACTGCGCGGGGGAGCAATTCCCATGCTATCTGTTGCACCTTGTTCCCTTCCTTCAGGGAACATTGGTTATGGTGCATAACCTCCAGATTCTTAACTAATGCCTGACAAGTGCTTATCTGGGTCTATTAAAAAAATCCCTGAGCTGACACCAAGCTCAGACCAATTTCTTAGATTATTCTATTGCTGCAGTTACATTAAGATAATTCATGATGTTGGACTTTGTTTAATGATACAGATGAAAAACAAATCATTTAACGTGACACTTTACAGAATCACATATTAAATATGTTATATAAGTGTCAATAAGTAAATGTTATCTATGTATTTATGCAGGTAGATGTGTATGTATATCCATGGATCTATAGATCACATCTATAGATGTGTATGTATATCTATGTGAGTATGTATATACTTTCATCTAATCCAGAAAATACTTTTTTATTTTTTTATTTTTTTTAAAGGATACCGGCAACAGGAAGACTATTTATGCTATCAATTAAAGCTTCAGTATGTAGCTTTTTTTATGAACATATTTCTTCACTCTGTCACTACCTCCTGACAGACTGATGTTAGCCAGGTAATCTCTGAAAAAAAATAAAAAAAAATATTGTCCCCTTGCTTCTCCAGGTGGTAAATAAGCATTTCTAAAAAGAAAAGGTGACCCGCCATTTTCCAGCCAATAAAAACAGAGTTTGTAACCAGCCAATAAAAACAGAGCTTGAATTTGAATCAGCCAATAAAAACAGAGCTTGAATTTGAAATTCAACAGACCACAAGGGGGCAGAGCCACATATGGCTCTGAGGGGGAGGGATCAGAATGCTTTGCCTGTTGAAAATATTTCTAAGTGCTGCAGTTCTACAGAAACTGCATACTGAACCTTTAAAGGTTCAGTCTGCAGTTTCTGTAGAACATCAGCACTTAGAAAAAATTTCAACAAGCAAAGCATTCTGATCCCTCCCCCTCAGAGCCATATATGGCTCTGCCCCCTTGTGGTCTGTTAAAATTCAAATTCAAGCTCTGTTTTTATTGGCTGATTCAAATTCAAGCTCGGTTTTTATTGGCTGGTTACAAACTTTGTTTTTATTGGATGGAAAATGGCGGGTCACTTTTTCTTTTTAGAAATGCTTATTTACCACCTGGAGAAGCAAGGGGACAATATTTTTTTTAGTTTTTTTCAGAGATTACCTCTCTAACATCAATCTAGTGACAGAGTGAAGAAATATGTTAAAAATACATTGTTAGAAAAGTTACATATAGTAGCTTTAATGAATGGACAAGGGGTATGATGATATAAGTTGAGCTTCATCATACTCCTTTTTAGACTCACAGTCACCATTAGGGGAAAGGAAAATAAAAAAAGTATCTTAGCATATACAAATTGCGTATGTTTATTTGATATTAAGATTCTGTATATATGCTTAGAAACATGACAGTCTTTATTATGTTTTGTTGGTGAAATGTCTGTCTGAAATCAAATTTATCATCATCATCATCATCATCATCATCATCATCATCATCAACAACATCATCATCATATTTCCATGAATGATTATGAATCACTGCTTCTATTGTCGAGGCAGCTTATCAGAGTTGTGGCCGCAAGGTTGTTGGTGCCTGTCGTGGCGGCAACCCTCGAACCCGGTGGTGGACACCGGCGGTGAGGGATGATGTCTGCTGAAGAAGGAGTCCTATTGGGCCTTTTTGGCCTGTGGGACCCCAGAAGCAGCAGATAGGTACCGACAGTCCAAGCGGCATGCGGCTCGGGTGGTTGCTGAGGCAAAAACTCGGGCGTGGGAGGAGTTCGGAGAGGCCATGGAGAATGACTTCCGTACGGCTTCGAGGCGATTCTGGTCCACCATCCGGCGTCTCAGGGGGGGGAAGCGGTACGCGACCAACACCATTTATGGTGGGGATGGCGTGCTGTTGACCTCAACTCGGGATGTTGTGAGTCGGTGGGCGGAGTACTTCGAAGACCTCCTCAATCCTACTGGCACGTCTTCCACTGAGGAAGCGGAGCCTGGGGACTTTGGGTCGGGCTCTCCAATCTCTGGTGCTGAGGTCACCGAGGTGGTTAAAAAGCTCCGCGGTGGCAGGGCTCCGGGGGTGGATGAGATTCGCCCTGAGTTCCTTAGGGCTCTGGATGTTGTGGGGTTGTGTTGGCTTACGCGACTCTGCAATATCGCGTGGACATCGGGGGCAGTTCCCTTGGATTGGCAGACTGGGGTGGTGGTTCCTCTATTCAAAAAGGGGGACCGTAGAGTGTGTTCCAACTATAGGGGGATCACACTCTTAAGCCTCCCTGGTAAGGTCTATTCAGGGGTTCTGGAGAGGAGGGTCCGTCGGATAGTCAAACCTCGGATTCAGGAGGAACAGTGTGGTTTTCGTGCTGGTCGTGGAACACTGGACCAGCTCTACACCCTCAGCAGG